>JAPDKZ010000054.1:0-223371 GCA_027569885.1 Aspergillus diversus
CCCCCCCCCCCCCCCCCCCCCCCCCCCCCCCCCCCCCCCCCCCCCCCCCCCCCCCCCCCCCCCCCCCCCCCCCCCCCCCCCCCCCCCCCCCCCCCCCCCCCCCCCCCCCCCCCCCCCCCCCCCCCGCACCCCCCCCCCCGCCCCCAACTTCAACAGTTACAAATTCTTTTTATGACTCGAGTTACATTCAGTTACTTTTTAATGTTATTAATTCTTTTGCGGCAAATATTTCCTTTCAAACTGCGTTGGTTAATCAGTCTTCTATCAACCATTTCAAAGTAGCGACATATAATAAATTCGACTTTCGCTCCTCCATTTAAACTCTTGTTGACCCCATCGAAGAAGGGTCAGTCTGAAAATTAGTGTACACGATGACTATTGGCCATTGACGATGCCTAGCTCTTGTGGGATTCATCCCATTGAAATTGATTTAAATAGCCCCCCAGCGAAAGTCCCAATACACCGCCATCGCAGTGACCAGCGCCATAGTTCCCTCGAACGGTGCAACCGTCTTCCACCCCTCTCCACTTCTCCTAAACACAAAGGCAGCCACCAGTCGTCCGGGGATGGTGCCTATCATTATGGGGATATTATGCTGGTATACGGCTATAGCGTGGCATGTCCCAAGCGCCAGGGAGGTCAGACTGCGCCACTTAGTTTTTGACTTATATACCAATTACACGGGGCTGGAATACGATACCTCATTGCCCGGATGGTACCATTGCTGACCCCTTGGAAGAGTGCCTTTTGGTGCTCTGCCGCTGCTGACGGCCACAGGAGCGAGTAGAGACCAGATGCAAGGAGAGGTAGGGTTTGAATTCCGAAAATATACGGAGACAGCATGAATTTCGGCATTTCGGCTTTCAATAATCTCGGTGTATCCGGTGTCGTGGCTTGTTTAAAGATTGATTGTCACGGTGGTGATATTCAAATTGTGCTGACGCTCAACAGGAGCCCCTCCTCCAGATGGCGCTTGACTCAGCCACATCTCGCCATCTACCTAAAATAGGCATAGCTGGTTAATTCTCTCAGCCAATATATAACAGCTTGAGACCCCTGGTGAAAACAGTCGGGTAGAAGGATTTAACATGGCGGCCGCCATCTCTTCGAAAGTTCACGGTCAGACAGGTGTCTCAACAAATCCAAGTGCTCGTGTCTAAGTGAATACCTAGTTGTTTCATGCAAGCGGGCTACACTAACAGTGTTCAGGCTCGCGTAGCATCTCGCTTGACTCAGCCTCAACAATATTTAGAGTTCGGAGAGAAATCAATCGCTTCGTCTTCATTTTAGTTATCCGTTCGATGACGGCCCTGGGTTAGGGCTCTGGTGCGACAAGCATTCTTGGCCTAAGTTGGAAGAAAGCTTGGGGATTTTAAACGCTTCCCGGTACATCTGTACCCTAAACTACATATTTTCCTTGCGCCATTATCCTAGAATTTGTTCAGTGTCTTTTGTTCTTGAAATCCGCCCAGACTAAAGGAGTTGACACGGGTTGTGCGTGGCTGAATTTTTTCTCGGCCTCGTATTGAAGCCGCGCTAAAGAAGAAGCCCATCTCCCAATAAGGGAATAATCACGACCTAGTCTGATCATAAATACTGCCTGCAGGTCCAGTGGCTAAATATCTGACAGCTGGGGATGCAAAAATTATGGCCTGTGCTATCTCCGGAACTTGAAAAGAACCCCTAGATCAAGCATAGGAGACCACTGAACAAACGATTCTGGAAGAGTGAACAGGAAAGAAGAAGAGAGAGGCCAATAAAATGCGACCTTTACTAGAATGGCCGAGCGAATGCCTGCTCCTCCTCGCGGACCAACTCCCCAACGAGTCCGACCTCAACGCCCTCGCCCGAACAAACCGCCAGATGCACCATCTCCTCAACCCCTATCTTTACCGCCGCAGTATCCAAACCCGCGGCAACATGGGCGTACTCCGATGGGCGATCTGGCGAACTAGGGTAGGCACCACGCGTCACTGTCTCTCGGCCGGTGTCGACCCTGATCTTCCGGACGATATAGACCTCCAGCGGCGCGGAGCCTTGCACAGAGCACTGGAGCAGCGAGAAGTGTATCGAGTCAACCCCAAGTACGCCAACAGGTCGCGAGATTTCATGGCAGGGCTGTATGCACGCAACGAGGAACTAGTTCGCCTGTTGCTGGACAGTGGTGCGGATATCAACGGCTGCACGGCTGCAGGGAAAACGCCACTGCATACGGCGGCGGCCTTGTCCCCGGATCTCGAAATGGTCCGTTTTTTGGTCGATAAGGGGGCCAATTTTTCGATTCAGGATATGTCTGGGGCTATTCCGTTGTATTACGCAGCTTCTGTGGGTGATGAAAGGGTTGTGCAGTTCCTGCTGGAAAGGGGGAGTGATCCCAACAACATGGGGGGAGATGGGCGCGATACCCCTCTGCACGAAGCGGCAGGGCAGGGGCATGTCGAAGCTGTGACTTTGCTGCTTGCTAATGGAGCGAAAGTCGAGGCGAGAGATAAGTACCAATCAACACCGCTGCATCGTGTAGTTCAGGGTTCCGTCGGGAATGGTGTGAGACTTATGGTCGTTATGCAGATGTTGATTGATGGGGGAGCCGATATTGAAGCCGTTGATTGGCAAGGGTACACCCCTCTACAGGGCGCGGTGATGCATAGCCGATACGGGGTCCTAGTTGAGTGCTTGGTGAAAAACGGGGCCAATGTCGATGTGAAGGACAGGCAGGGGAGGAGTTTGAAAGAGCTGGCCCGTGAACATTCCCATGCAGGGTTCATTAAATATCTACATCTACAGCCCTGGGGAGTTGGAGTTGGAAACTTGCGACGGTCGGAAAGAGTGGCAGACGCACGCCGGGGGAAAGGTTCGATCAGACCATGATAGGAATAATGGTGATGATACACGGTATTTGAGTATGAATAGTAGTTTATTTGACATTTTCTAAACCAGTTGGGTCAAGATGCTCTCATGGACGCGTCTTCGATAAACAATGCTTTAGGAATCCTTTGTATCTGTCGAACACCCTTCATATTTAAAAGCCACTCGTCAAGCAGCCCTCATCGTGATTATAAAACGCACCCATATCATCCTCCATCAACCAGCATCATGCATCGGCCGATTCATCATCACATTCGCTCAAAGAGACCCCCAGGAATGTATATGAGCACGGCATGCTGGTATACTAAGTCTTGAGAAAGTATGCGGAAAAGCATCATTATAATTACAGGTATTTCCAGAATTTATGTACTTCCAGCAAGCTGCAGACCAGGGCGGCAGAGGATCCTCGAGATACCAGCTCGGTCATTGGATTATCCCCGCGAATTCCATCAACCTGTGCAATGGAGCCGCTTATCCAAGGTCAGGATCCTCCTGATCTGGCAGCGGTATCTCATTACTCTCCAGCCCGTAACTGCATGTGTAAATTAGTGTGAACACGGACACTTTCGGTGGTGCCATGGACATAGAACCGTTTTCAACTCCGGCGTCTACGGACATCGTTCTTACCTCGGAATCCCCCCGTTCGTTTTCTACAGTTTTCGCCCAGAAACATTAGCATGAAGATCAAACGGGCAATCGGAATCAACTGACGTCGGCGGCACAACTCACCCATGACCGTGCCTCCGCTCGCCTTTACCTTTTTTAGGGCGGGAAATTCTCCGCGCGAAACCGCGTGAGCTAGACTCAGCATCCTGTCCTCCATCCTAGGGTGCTCCCTGGTGACGTTGCCCACTAGATGAAGGAATACAATGCTACGGGGAAGGACTTGATCCACTAGGGCGGATCAGAAGGTGATGAGGTTTTCCACAGCCAACTGGGGATCCAGGACGAGAAACAGGGGTTTCAGCGCCGCGAACTATCGAAACGTGACGACAGGACGTCGCTCTCGGCCGTGCTGGGGATCAGCCTGAGTCCATAGATTCAGATGCAATGATTCAAGCGTCCTATGGTGGCGTCTAAGAGATTTCACCGCGTCCACCAGCTGGAAGCCATCCGTACGGTCAGACACGACGTGGCGACCAACTGAATCGTAGGAAAAACTCCGCAAGCCAGTACAAGATGAAAGAAGTAGTTCTAGGTCCCGCTTGTCCAACCAGCTCGAGGTGAGGCTAAGCGTGTGAAGATTTGATAAAGAGAAGAATAGGGTATTCTAGCCCCTAATACCAACACACGTATCTAAGCTGAGCGTCTCCAGGCGAGGAGATACTCCGAACAACTCCCATATCTACTCTTCGAGAGCCGGTAGTTCCCCGTTTCGCCTCTCCTCTTGCGTCCGGTGGGAATTATTCTTGAGTATTTTAAGGGGCAGGTGCGAGGCCCGGGGTGAGCAGAGCCACGTGGAAGGAACCGTCGTGCTTCTCTGCTGACCGGTATTGAGAGAGAGATGTTCTAGATTGGGAAGCCCTGCTATCAGAACTCTAGGAAGGTCGCTTACTGAAAGTGTCGCAGCGCCGTCGATTTCTAGTGCATGTCCCATCTCGTGTAGTGGGTCTCGAGCTTCCTCGTTGGTGATGCATTCTAACAAAGAGAGGTTTATAAATAGTCTCTTCACGAGTACGGCCAACTCTTGTCGATGTGCCACAGCCCGCATGAACGAGGTCACTGGGCGGCCCCATTTGTTTTGATCGGAACTCAACAGGTCGCCATGTAATGCACTAAATCTCGATACAAGATGGGTTCCACCGCGCGACGGAGCTCCCTAGAAACCCGACACAGGGGCAGCAACACTTGGGCCTCCTTGGGGGACGCGAATACACTTGTCCTGTGACAATGCACCCCCAAACGGCCCACTATCATTTGCAGAATCTCGGGGGGGAAGGCATTCCAGTCCTGTCGGATCCATTCTGATCTTTGAGCAAGATGAAAGGAGAACGGTATTAGAGATTGTGATGGTTGAGGTTGTTGGAGCCAGGGGAGTTTCAGTGCAAAACGAAAGAAAAAAAAAACGGAAATTGACCTACGCAGGGATCGAACCTGCAATCTCTTGATTCGTAGTCAAGCGCCTTGCCATTGGGCCAGCAGGCCTCTGATTGGTGATAATGGCCCGAGACCCCGAGATTATAAGTGCTAGTGAAAAGAGATCGACGTTGATTGGCTCTCATACGCGCGCTTTGCAAAGGGCTTTTTCGCTCCATCACTGCATCAGCCTCATGCGACTCTCATCAACTTGAAGGGGGTATTTCACCTTGAAAAATAAAAAATATTAGAAAATATGAGAGGATATTATTTACTGAGTTAGATGTGCTAGGCATATAGTTCTGCTTAGCCTTTGTAGCTCTCACTCTTGACGTAGCTTCTGATCGGGAGAGGGGGGCAAGCCGCAAATATATATCCCGGAGTTCCCCTCGATCGCGGCAAGGCATAGCACGGCTTTGATATCCCCATTTCGAGCCCGAGGTGACACCAGTTTCGGGTAGAATGGACGCAATGCCCCTGGAATGGATCAATCGCGTGAAGAAAGTTTAGACACTCGTGCAGTCTGAGTTCCTCGTCCTTTCAGCTATTTAAGCCAGCTAGCATGGCTCTTGGGGCCGTTGGAAGTTCAGTTATCTGGGTTGGTGTTTGACCTGATATCTTTCCAACCTCCTACTTCTGGACACCTCACCTTTCTTGCTCTGCTTAACAATATGATTCCCCTCGCCCCGCTCACAACGCACAGAACGCTGCATTGACCCACAAAGATTAAAGATTTTCCACCCGACTTAAATCATGAATTCATTTTTGTTTTTCTTCGTTTCTTTTCTTCCTTAGAAAGCCAAAGAATGAAATCAAATAGAATCGTGAGGATCGAACAACACACACCTGTATTTTCATGTGAGATTGAGACAGGGATCAGGTATGCTTGACGAGGGGAAGAGCCCTATTGCGGTCCACCGGTGGTCCGTGGGAGGAGAAGGCTATCAAGAAGCTTGGACAGCTGCGTAGTGATTTGTGGATATGATAATCAGGCTCGGGGGAATACTTTCGCAAAATATCTGCGGGGGTCAATTGGCCGTGTTTATCATCGTTGGCCGACGGGCGATGGGGGACGGACAGATTCCGCTTCCCCACCCGCTGGACGGACCAATCAGTGGCCGAGCCACACCATTGGGTCAAGACTATATATCCAGAACACAATAACCCAGAATAATCCTACAGTGAACCCCATCAACACTACAGATTTCGAAATGGTCACTTCTCTTCAGATTCCTGCTCGCCACCGAGCATGTGTTTACGATCGACCCGGCGAGATAAGCACCAGCGTCATTCAGGTGGACACCCCCAAACCCGGGCATGGGGATATCTTAGTCCGCCTTACCCACTCAGGCGTCTGCCGTAGCGATCTAAGTGTGATGACGCGGCGATGGTCCTATCTTGGACCACCTACACAGCCTGGTCAAGTCGGAGGCCATGAGGGAGTTGGGTATGTGGCAGAACTAGGGCCGGGGACAAAAGACTCTGGTTTGAAGGTTGGTGATCGGGTTGGCATCAAGTGGATGGCGAGGGTGTGTGGAAGTTGTCCTCCCTGTCTGTCAGGCAAAGATGGTTGTTGTGCGAATGGGAAAATATCTGGTTATGAGGTTCCTGGCACCTTCCAGGAGTTCACACTTGCTCCTGCAAATTATGCTACGCTGCTTCCTGATGGTCTCCCGAGTGACCTTGCAGCTCCTATGTTATGTGGCGGAATAACTGCGTATTCTGCTTTGAAGAAATGCTCTGCACAACAGGTGAGTGAAGATGAGCTCTAGACAGATACAAGAGCTTGATTGACAATCATAACTGACAATCACAACAGGGTGACTTTGTTGTGGTTATGGGGGCGACAGGGGGTCTCGGACACCTTGCGCTCCAAATGGGAAGTAGGGGGATGGGATTTCGAATGATTGTACGTTCTCGAGCTTCCGATACCTACGTCACAGTACTAACATAGTGGCAGGCTGTTGACTTTGGAGACAAAGGCACGTTTGCAAAAGAATGTGGTGCCGAGCTTTTCTTCGACGTGACTCAATACAAGTCAAATGGCGCTCTAGTCAAGGAGATCAAGAAGGTTACATCTGATGGCTTAGGTGCAACGGCGACTATTGTCTGCACAGCGTCCAATGAGGCGTATGCGGCTGGTTTGCAGGTGTTAAGATTTGGTGGTAGCCTGGTATGTGTGGGCGTTCCAGAGGGAAAGCAGGTTCCTATCGCGACTGCGGACCCGGCATCATTGATCTCTCGGGAAATCCGGATTGTTGGCAGCTTGGTTGGCAATCGCGAAGACGCAGCTAATACATTGGAGATGGCTGCTCGGGGTGTGGTTAAAACCCGATTTACTGTGGAGCCGCTGTCCAAATTGAATACTGTTTTTGAGCGGATGGAAAAGATGGAGTTGAACGGGCGAGTCGTTTTGGATCTTACGCGTGAGACTTAGCTACATATAACGCCTAAGTTAACGCATTCAAGTTGTTTCTCCTGCCGTGTGGAGTGGTATTCCCTGGTCTTCGATTATGGCTGGCCTTTCATACGAGGTCCTCCACGGGCGATCACGAGTTTTAACTGTCCAATATTGGGTGACAAAGCTCTGATAATCTGAGACGAATCGTTAATACTATAGAACGCATGCCTTATTTAACGTGCTAGTCCTATAAAGAGGTGCAATTTCTCCATTGTAGCCCCCCCTTGTACCGATAATTCACTGGTGAGTGGCATAGTGCGGCCGTTTGATGCGGGGATAAACTTCGCGCTTCGGGGAACTTGAAGCCACAGTAATCCACTATATTCGCCTATCGCTGGGTGCAAACTATTTCAAGGAGGAGAGTATACGGATGGTAATTGGTCCGCGATTATTCTCACCCTAGCTACACCGCTAGTCCATGATCCGAGGCGACCAGACGCTGGTAATACCAATTAAATCAGTAAGGGATGGTAAACTTTCTAGGTTAAGAGCAGCAATTGGTCAGTCATATAGCCTTATCATGCACGGGACCTCGAAACATTCCATCAGCACGGTTTTCTAGTGACGATTTGGGTCAAGCCTGTGATTTGCCACTCACTCTGCCGTCTCAGTACAGAGATAAGGGGTCTGAGCCCCATGTTTATAAAATAAAGACACATTGCCTTGTGCCTTATTAACCCCTTTTTCAATATACTGAACGTCTCTCTAAGTAATATAGGCAAAACGCCTTGCTGCGCCTTTTCATCTCATAATCAGAGGCAGTGATATCCTGCTCACCACGAATGGCTGATATATGCCCCGAAAAGGAAAAGCAACCCGACGTCGGGCTCTCGACCGAGGTGGATATTGAGTCTCAGCCTGTCACAGATGTCTCTCTCCATTCTCAGATTTGGCTAAACATTCGGGCATGGTCTCGCAAAATCAATGTGGAAGAGTTTGGAGTCGAACGTATTCCCGAAACCTTACGCACCGACCAACATCCGCGCGATCTATTCACCGTTTTCTTTGCGGCAAACTGCAACACCGCTACGCTTGCAACTGGGTTTCTCGGGCCCACGACATTTGGACTTGGGTGGTGGGACTCGTTTCTGGCAATCATCTTCTTCAACATAGCTGGAGGCTTGCTGCCTGCCCTGGCAGCGCGATTTGGTCCAAAACTCGGCTTGCGTACGATGATTGTTCCACGATATTGTTTTGGCTGGTGGCCATCTAAGATTCTGGCCACTCTAAACCTCCTCAACATGATCGGATGGTCCATTGTTAACGCATTATCCGGGGCTGCGATCATGCATGACGTTGGAGGCGGGAAACTACCGATGACAATTTCCATTCTCATCGTCGGTCTCGTCGCTATCACGCTTGGGCTCTTCGGATATCGGGCACTACATATGTATACTCGATACTCATGGGTGGTTATGCTGATTTGTTTCATCATTACCGCGGGTTTCGGTGCCCGTCACTTTGTCAACGTTCCTATGGGCCAAGGTCCGTCTGAGGCTTCCAACATACTCTCTTTCAGCACCTCGATCATCGGGTTTCAAGCTGCCTGGGCACCTATGGCTGCTGACTATGGGGTCTATATACGCGAAGAAATCAGTGACGTGAAAACATTTTCATATGCGTATGGCGGCCTGATATCTAGTCAGATCTTGCTTGAGCTGCTGGGTGCAGCAGTCGGAACACTTCTCTCCAACAAAAATCCCCGATTCCAAGCCGCATACCATGACCGGGGGATGGGTGGGCTGGTTGGGTCTGTCTTTGGCGGCAGATCTCCAGGGGTTCGGGCATTCGGATACTTCATTGAAGTTCTTCTGGGTCTATCCACAGTCGCCGTCATTACGGCTAATATATACTCGCTGGGCCTCAACGCACAAATGATCACCAAACGGTTTCTTCATGTACCACGTCTTGTTTGGTCCTTCATTGGCAGTGTTTTGTTTCTAGCTCTCTCCATGGCTGCTCGGGACTATCTCGAGGGTGTTTTGGAGAACTTCTTGCTGGTTTGCGCTTACTGGCTGGTGCCGTTTTGTACTATTCTTTTTTTGGAGCATTTTATTTGGAGGCGCGGGTATAAGTATGACTTAGAGGGATGGAATGACTGCTCCAGGCTACCGCCTGGGATTGCTGCTTGTACTGCTTGGGTGGCTGGAACTGTCATTGCAGTCATTTCGATGAGCCAGACCTGGTGGGTTGGTCCTATCGCCTCCAGTATTCGGGGTTCACCAACCGGGACGGATATCAGTTGGATTCTGGCGGGGGCTGCATCTACCATCTGCTATATCCCTCTCAGAATATGGGAGCGTCGAACATGGGGAAAATAGCTTTAATGTGAATACCAGTACTCCTCTCCAAAATAAAGCCATATAGAGGCCATCATTTTGAAATATGTATTTATCAGTAGCTCAGAAGATAACACATCAAATGCTGAAACCTCAATATGTTTCTTTGAATTTCGGGGCTGTGATTATTTCTGGTATGCCAGCGGCTGTCGCCTGAGACAGCAAAGCGAGGAGATAACGAAGTCTAAACTGCCAAGCAGTGCACATACTAGTCGCCCGCCTGTGCTAGCAATTATCGGCAGATAACCAGGTTCTTAGCACGGGGGATTCAAACCATATCGCCCGGCGGACATTCTGAAAGTCGGGGAACGCGTTTTTCCCACTCAAGCCCCTGAGACCTTGCGAGCCAGCCCTACAGCTGAACTTTGCAGCAAACAACCCCCCGCAAGGATGTACTTGTAGTTGTGCAAATATAGTACCCCACTAATAGCTTGAAGGGAAACGATTGTAGTGCCTCCTCATTCTATAACCTAGCTCCAAGCTTTCGACTGCTACTAGACCAAGGTTTCTGCATATACAAATGCTGCGTGTTGCAGAATGCAAGCAAACCGCCCAGTCCCAGCTCGAGTCCTACTCCGCTTTCCTTGTGGCCACCATATGGCACACTTGGACGCAAATCAAAGTGGTTGTTAACCCAGACAGAGCCTGCTTCTAAATTTTGCGCAATCCTTTCCGCTTGATCAAGATCGTTAGACCATACCGAAGCGCCCAGTCCCATCCTCGTGTTATTTGCACGCGAAATCACATCTTTCTCATCGCTCCAGGATAGGAGAGGCACAACTGGTCCAAAAGGATCCTCTGTGACAATTCTACTCGTCTCAGATGGCCGGTCGATGATCGTTGGGTTTATAAAGTAGCCCGGTCCACCACTCTGTGAGCCACCAATAGCAACGTCCCATTTTTCAGTTTTGGCCTCATTCAAAAACCCGTTGACCCTGTCGAACTGCATGGCATTCTGTACCGGGCCCATGAAAACACCCTCCTCATGACCCTGGCCCACTTTCATAGTCTTTACGAAGTTCACCATGGCGTCACGAAACTCGGTGTATATCGACTCGTGAACATAAACTCGCTTTATCGCAAGGCAAATCTGTCCCGAATTCAAAAAGCAAAGAGTTGCGACCTACAAACAGGTACAAGGTCAGATCATTTCTTCTCAAACTCTGTTCAAGTCCGACGAACCTGCTGGGCCGTAGCTTCGATGTCAACGTCCTTGCAAATAATTGCTGGGTCATTTCCACCAAGTTCCAGTGTTACCCTCTTCATTGTCTTCGCAGCAGCCTCCATCACCTTCTTCCCGGTTGCCGTAGAGCCAGTGAATGAGATCTTCTCAGGTATAGGGTGACCAGTCAACCAGGGCCCCAAACGATCATCACCACTAAGAGCCTGAACAACTCCAGGAGGAAAATATTCCTGTGCCAGCTCGCTGAGCTTGAGGCAGGTGTACGGTGTGAAAGGTGACGGCTTCATTATCATCGCGTTACCAGCAAGAACAGCGGATCCGAGCTTTCCGCAGGCGATACCAAAAGGAAAGTTCCACGGAATGATACCGACGGCGACTCCCAACGGCGTATATCGGCGGATAATCACTGTGTCACTGTCCTCCTCCACCACCTTGTCCTTTAAATCGCAGGCTGCGAATTCCTGCAGCCATGACACAGAAGTTGTGACTTCTAGTCGGGCCCAAGCGATCTTTATAACCAGTTAGTAAGTATAACCCGGCCCAATAATTATGTTGATACAGACCGGTTTCCCTTGCTCTTGAGTCAATAGTGTTGCAAAATCCTCCTTGTTCTTGTCGATGGCGTGGGAAAAGTTCAATAGGCATTGTCGACGATGCTCGAAGGATGTCTTTCCCCATGGAATAGAAGCCTTCTTGGCCGCTTTCATGGCTGCCTCCACATCATGCAGAGTGGCGATCGGGACTGTGTCATTGGGCTTACCAGAAGCGGGATTAATTGCAGACCGAGACTCCTGAACTACTGGAAGGTTGCCATCGATAGTATTTCGGAAATCATTTAAAATGTTGATCTTGTTGGTACGACCAACACGAGTGGCACTCTTGACACTCATCATCGCGAAAGGGTTGAGGTTCGTTCTATGGGAAAGTGAGCCGAGGGCCTGCTTATAATGAGCCCTATTTATAGATGTAACTAGACTTTTGGGAACGGGCAAGTCCTACACATGACTTCGCCGGCGGGGAATCAAAACGGGGGCAAACGATAAGACCTTCAAACTCTGGCTACGCCACCAAGGGGTTGCTGATATTCTTCACCATGCCCTTTTTATGAAGAGGTGCATAATAATTCTCATCATATGCAGTGATCAATATCAAGGTAGCTATAGTGGCGACTTCGGACAGGACAGCAGCAAGGGGGATAACGAACGGCCGCTCTTTACTCGATAACAGAAATAGAATCGCCTTAACTAATCATTCCCGCAGCGGCTTTCCCATCTCATGAACACTGAACCCCTCTTCACCGATGTTCTTGCCCCCAACCGTCAAACTTCGCGCGGGTGTAATCAAGGATATCATGCGAGCTGGTTTATCCTTTGACAGGTTCCTCCAGAGATGATTGGTCTGGCGTTGAACAATAGAGTCCTGAAACGGGCAAGACAACAAGTCAGCACTCAATCAAAGCAAATCTCTCGAAAGAGCTGGGTGCGGAGGGAACAGACCCCTGGCCTTAAGAGGGTCTTCTCTCCCGAATCAAGCTCCAGCTCCATTTCCCCTTCGACAACCGCCACGAAATCCAGTGACACGGTGCGGTGCATGACTGTTTCTGTTCCGGGGGCAAAGTTTGTGGTATTAAATATGACACCGCTCTCGTTGACAATTCGACTACCGGTATTTTGTACCGAGTTCGGGGAGCTGGGGTCATTAGACAAGAAACCGGTGAGATCTGCATTATCGTTTAAATTGGCGGGGAAGTCACTGGTAGCATATGTCCACGACACAGCGTATCCCCCGCGATTGCAGTAGAGTACCTCTTCATCGGGGGCGAATACTGATTTTCCCTGGGAGTCGATCGTAGTTATGTGTCGTTTAGGGGGCTGCATCCCATAATTTAAGCCCGTGGAGAGCTCAGGCGATTTGTGGGGGCTCATCTCGATGCTCTTGATGTGATATAACCGTGGATATGCAACATAAAACCAACCCCACGGGGATATTTCGCCCTTTATCGATTTGCACTCAATTTCCTCGGCTTTTCCTAGGCCCCAGGCGGGGTATTACCAGAGAGAAGCCGCCGTCTTCTCCGGGTTTCTAGTACTAGTCTGCGGCCCACAGACACCGAACGAATCCCGAGCCAAAAGGGCAGATTCTACAGCGATGGCACGGACTACATTTGCAATTTATTTACAAAAGGATATATCAAATTGAAGAAGGAATTTGGCCCGTAGACATACGAAACCAGTATTTGTATGCGAAAAGATTCTAGGGAGTATTGTTCGTGGGCCACTCATCCACCAAGTTATTCATGTGCAACCAGACCGACGTACAGTCCAGATCCTACAAGATCTCCAGTCAGCTTATCAAGCGCCATAACCCCAGAGAGCATAACTTACAGTCGTACGGGGGTCTTCGTCCGCCTTCTGAAACAACTTAAGAGCATTCTGTCCCATCGTCGCCTCAATTCCGACCTGCTCCGCGGCACATATACAAGAGTTAGATCCTTAACAACCATTCGCGCCGGGAACGTAGCCTTGAAGTTGTTACTAGCCGGAGATCGCGCAATCACCCCAGGTACGGAGTTCTTGTTCTCCAGCACCCAAGAGTTACAGCTAGAAGACTTGACACAATTGTAGAGCGTCATTTTGTCGACACCGTATCGCAAGCCAAATGCCATACCTTCCGTCAGCGAGAGCACGTTGTTAATGGAAATGTAATTATTAACGATCTTGCCCACAAGGCCGGCACCTAGTTTCCCGCAGAAGTTCACTCGCTCGGGCTCCGTGATCCGGCAAGCTCGATATAGCCTGCTCGACACAATGGGCTCTCTGATTGCCGGCTGCGGAATGGATGGGGTCCCTGCTCTTGGAGATCTGGTCAAAGACAAAGGCGGTCGACCACAGACGGTGCTACCATTCTATGACGGTCGTGTGCCTGCCAGCGAGGCCGCCCTGGTCCTCGGACCAATGGTACGCGCCCTCGACTTTGGCGATGTACACCACGAAGCCGGCCCCGTCAGTGAATACATCGTCCCTAGTCTTCTGGCCGCAACAGGGCTTGCTCGCTCCCGAATCACAGGAAAGGATTTCCTCACGGCGCTGATCGTCGGACAGGAGGTCCTCATCCGCATCGGATCCGCATATCGCGCCGTCCACTCCGCCCTCCGCGCCGACGACACGGGCGGACACTACATCTTCGGAACCGTGGCAGCCATTGGGAAACTACTGCGTTTCTCCCCGATCCAGTTGGAGCAGGCGCAGGCCATCGCACGGACAATGATTCCACTGCATACAAACAGAATTCACAGCCCAGCTACGCCAATGAGAACCATTTCCAGCGGCCTCGTCTGTCAGTCGGCAATAACAGCCTACCTATTCGCTCAGCGCGGCTTCACAGCCCGGACACAAGATATCCTGACAGGAAAGGGAGGTTACCTCTCCCAGGCAACCTGGGAAATAAACCCAGACGCCTTACTCCGCAACCTAACCACGCACTGGGAAATGACCCAGCTCACGCGCAAAACCCACGCCGTAAACGCCTTCGCTCTCGCACCCGTATCAGCTCTCCTAGACCAAATGGCCATTTATCATTTTGCCGCACACGACATCGGTCACGTCCATATCTCGCTTTCCCCTTCTGCCTGGCGTGTGGTATGCCACCCTACCGAAACATGTTGGACACCGCGTTCTATCCTAGAATGTCAATCTAGTCTCCCATACGCCGTCGCAACCGCCGCAGTGGGAGGGGGCGTGGTCGCACACTCGTACTCCAGCCAGGCAAGGCAGTGTACACAGGTCCGGGCACTCATGCGCCGAATTCGAGCCGTTCAGGATCCGTTCGTAAGTGATTTCGGGGCACGTGTGATGACAGCGTTAAGAGACGGGCGGACCATCACGACCAGTCGAGGGTATGGCTGTGGGAATGGTACTGCGGAGGGGCCTGGGCCGGTGAGCAGTGGATTGAGCGAGGCGGGGCTCGTGACTAAGTTCCGGGCATGTGTGGACCTTTGTATAATGCCCTTGCAAAGGACGATGGTGGATGAGCTAGTAGAGAATATTCTGGCACTGGAGCAGGTGGAGGATGTTGAGGCGGTGTTGCTGTTGTCTCTTACAGGGAGAACGAAGATGTAGTCTGACAACTTGAATATGACTTTTGGCTATAATACTCAAATACGTAGGATTATATCATAACATAGATACTGGTAATTAAATAGACATCGAATTCAAAGAAAGCAGTCACTATAGCACACTTTGGGAGGAGCTGAAGGACATATAGGAGGAATATTCAAAACCGAGAACCGCATTGTGGGCAGTAGTTCGCAGCAGTGGTGGAGGAAGTGCCGCAGAACCCGCAAAACATCTGTGCCATGGGAGCCTGTGTCATGGGAGCCGCATATGCTTGCGGTGCGCTTTGCTGCACCTGCACCGGCACCCGGTATGTTGGTTGGGCGGGCTGGGCTGTGGGAAAAGCAGGATTTGGTTGTGGTGCGCTTTGCTGCACCGGTACCTGGTATGCTGGTTGGACTGGCTGGACTGGCACCTGATATGTGGGTTGGGCCTGAGCAGGATATGGCTGTGGTGAGCTTTGCTGCACCGGTGCCTGGTATGTTGGCTGGGCTAGCTGCACCGGCTGAACTGGTTGGGCCGCAGGAAACCCAGAAGGGGATGAAAGCTGTGTTCTCTGCTCCTGAACAGGTCTGGCTGCCAGCCCCGGTGCCTGTTGGCGCTTACTCGGGTGCAACCAGAACGGCAACAAGATTTTCAACTTGGTCGTATTACCCAGACAGGCCACATGGGCATGGATCTGGAAGAAGTATCGTCTCTCTATGAAGGCCGTTTTGAACGAAGGGCATGAATCAAACGCCGATGGAAGCGTTTCCTGTAACTGCAATGGTTCGTTCAGCCTTAGGGGTGCATTGACCGTCTTCTTGCTGGGGAAGATCTCGAACCCCTCCTGGGCGCTGGCCCCGATGAACCTATTCTGGTAGGGGACGGTGACTCCTGTTGAGGCGCCCAGATTGATGGTGTAATCTGTCAGCTGGAAGTCGGGGACCGGCAGCCGGTAATCAGACGTTGGGGTATCTGTTTGCAGCGTGAATGAGAGCGTGAAAGGCTCGCCAATGATGATTGCCATGGTGGGTTGAGCTAGCAGAGAGAGATTGAGTTTGTAGGTGCCCGCAGTCTGCTGGACCACCCCCTTCAGGCTTTCGGATTTAGTCAGGGCTCGGGGGACGCCGTTGGAATGGGCGTAGCTCTGCTTGAAGCCGTCACGGGCATCGTTCCTCAGCGGTCCCGGGACGGGATTCGGGGTCGGCGGAGCGGTGATGATGATGGGGAGTTCGTCGGAGAGATTCAGGAAGGTCTTTTTCGCCTGAGCAGTGAATGAATATGTGATTTTCCAGTCCGTGTACGTGTCGTGCAGTTTACCGGCGTCAACACAGGTCGGAGGGGTGGGCCATGTCGTTCCTCCGATTGATGGGTACAGGTCGGAAGGGAGGTCGTGGCCCTTCCATGCCACCGGGCTGGTAAATTTGTGGGGGATTTGAAGGGAGAAAGGGTACTCCTGGGTAGAGGCTTTCAGAGTGGTAGCACCCTGTAATGTTTTGCTGATCTTAAAGATATCAAAGGAGTACGTCACTCTCGTACTGGTATTCGAGGATACGGCGAAGAGCCACCCCTTGAGCTTGACGGATATCTCTTTAATCTTCTCGCCATCCTTTGCAGTCAAGACGATTCTGCCCGATATGAAGTCGCCCGGGAGGAAACGGTGGGCCTTCTGATCCGTCATCGAGTACGGCGCATCCAGCACGATTCGAAAACGGGAACCCATCGCGGGGGCCACTTGTCAGCCCTTGCTGAGCTTTCTGTCTGAAAGATGAGGTTTTTGGCGAGAGACCAAAGGAGGGCGGACACTCTACCCCGCCTCAAAGAAAAAAAAGGACGGAGCAGGTGGCATTGCTTGCGCAATCGTCTAACTTAGTCGGGAAGTGTTCACAGCCGCGTGGCGATGATCCTGGACATAACCTTTCTGGATACGAGGTGAAGGATTCATCCAATGAGAAGTGCCCAACACGCCCACGCCGTTTATAACAGAGATGTTAAGAACAGAGATCCATGAAAGGAAGGCATGTGATATCTCGAGCCACAAATATAGTTGTCGATCATTCCCAAACTGGGTATGGGCATTAAGGCTTATGATAATATATGGTCCAACATCTCGCTATCAACTTACTACAACTTAAGATAGTTTGACATTCACGTTCAGGAGCTTCGCCACTGTACTTCATTTACGCTTGACAAACGGCGTAACCAAGCTTAGGCTGGCAGCAGTGATACTGACAATCAGCACTTGAAGAAGCCACAAAGGAGGAAACTCCCCATCCATCTAAGGTTTTGAAGTCCGTCATCATCTGCGCAAACGCCTCATGCACGGATCTAGGACCACTGACACCCGCCTGGGTATATGAAGTCTTCTCCCTGAACTCTTCTGCCAGGTTGGCGAAATTAGCCCGTGGCTCTGGTGTAACATCCTAGATGCAAACGTTGCCGCCAGTTTCTGCTATAGCACGGACGGTCGAATACCTGATTCCCCGGGATCCCCTAGTGACGAAGAAGTTCTTCTGAACGCTGTCGAATTACCGATTGACAGAACGGAGGTCACTATCGTGGAGGGGTGTGTTCTCCCCAGAGTGGCTAGAGGCCCTGCAGGATGTTGTTGCGAGTGCCGCACAGGAGCATCCGGGCAAGGACAGGCTCCTACCAAGTCGCGGAATCGGCGAAAATATGATGAAAGATGCCATGTCTGTGTATTGGAATTGATGTGGTCTCGGCGCACTGATAGCTTGTTTATTATTGACTTGACCGAGTCGCCGAGACGGATAGCCGACCAGTTTGAGAATAGCAGCACGCCAAGCCGAGTATATATTGACATCAAGCTTCAAGACCAAGAACCATGATAACTCGCCTCCAATACAGATCCCCCGCTTTAAGAATTTAAAATGGGTAAATCTATCGTTATTCCCCGCTGTAAACCCAGCGACACCCCCACCGCAAAAGCCACCGGAACCTTCACCGGCGACGTCTGGGTGCAGCCCATTATCTCCGACAACAACATGCGAATGGCGAGCGTCACTTTCACCCCCTGCGCAAGATCCCACTGGCACACTCACGAAGGAGGTCAGGTTCTATATGTCACCGTTGGCTCTGGCTGGATCTGCGACCGCGGAGAGGCGCCACAGCGGATCCAGGTCGGGGATATTATTCGTATCCAACCGGGGACGACACACTGGCACGGCGCCGACGAGGGCAGTCTTATGACTCATTTGACAGTCGGCATGGGGGAGACGGTGTGGCATAAGGCGGTTCCAGAGGCGGACTATCCACAGAGAGCATAGGAGAGGATATAGGGTGTGGCCCGTTTTGTGTTTTTGTGTGCCTGTATTTTCAAGGCGGAAATAGTTTGAGTTTGGGTTGCCGGAGCCGAGATGATGCCGTGAAGCTAGCGAGTCCACCCAAACTTAGCTATTTATTTAACCCGCGTCTCCACGCTTTTTTATTTCCTCTAGACCCCTTGAGCAAGAAAGAATAGAAACATGGTGCACTTTGATGTCCCTCCGGGCGCGGTTGCGCAGGTGCGCCTGATTGACACGACGTCGCGTCTTAAATTTCTACCCACAAAGTACCTGATCCGCCCTGCAATGCCCGGATTCGATGACCTGCCAGACATGCCATCGTGGGCCTTTCTGGTCGAGTCAGACACGGGAAAGAAGGCCCTCTTTGACCTTGGGGTGCCTATTGATTTCCGCGAGATCGCTCCCATTGCTGCTAGTCCGCCGCTGATGGAGGCGTTTTGGGACATTCGGGTCCGGTCGACAACGGCGGACATTATCCGACAGCACGGTGTTTCCCCAGAAGAGGTTGGTAGTATTATCTGGAGGTAGGCACTTTCTATAATCCTGAGTAGCTGCAGCTCAGAACTGACTGCGACAGCCACTGGCACTGGGATCACATTGGCAATCCCTCTACATTCCCCGGATCGACAGAGCTTGTCGTGGGACCAGGCTTCAGGGAGGCCTTTTTGCCTGGGTACCCGGCCGGGAAGGACTCTCCAGTGCGAGAGATTGACTTTGAGTATGCACCTCCCCCATATGTCCCCTCCACGATTCTAACAAGTACTCCACAGGGGTCGAACCTTGCGGGAAGTCGACTTCACCACAGAAAACGCCATCACAATTGGTAAATTCAGAGCTCTAGACTTCTTCGGCGATGGGAGTTTCTACCTCCTCGACTCACCAGGCCATCCAAGGATCTGCCATTACCCCAGCACATTTCACCAACTCTATTCCCTTCGGGAAGACTACTTGGTTGCCCAGGGTCTTTACTTGCGTCCATGCAGGTGAAGCGTGGCCGGGGCGTAGATGAACCGTTTTTCGATCCTGCAGTCGGCCCAGGTCTCGGGGAGGCGATTCGCTCTATTCGAAAGGCGCAGGAGGCAGACGCAGACGATAATGTATTCTTTATCTTTGCACACGATGATACGATAGAGGGAGTGGTGGATTTATTTCCGAAGACGTTGAATGATTGGAAGAGTCGGGGGTGGGCGGAGATGACGCGCTGGACGTTTCTACGCGACTTTGAGAAAGCGATGATTACACATGAGGATCAAATAGCAAAGCAAGCATAACGGGTTGAACAGCGAGCCCATTAGAAATGGAAAGTTCACTATCTTCAAGCATTAATGTGTTCAGCTTCATTTTTGATATTTTGGGGTGTCCTTGAAATGAATCCCTTCGCTTTTGACGCCCCTTCTCCTCATCTGCGAGCTCCAGAAAGGTAAGCTGACTAGTATCATGTCCCAAAACCAGAGCGCTGTCGTTAGCTCCAGTAGTAAAAATCTGTGATTTCAATTTCTGACATGGTACTGGCCGGAGTTGACTGGTCCCGAATCCTATTGCTAGGCGCTATAGGCACTACTAGTAGTACTAGTAGTAGTTCTACCCAAAAAGTGGCCACTCCGCACTCAAATTTTAGCAAGATCAGATTTGGATTTTTAATTTTCACTCATTTTAGCTCTAAGGAAGGTAATTAGCGATAATGTAAAAGATGATTGTTTTCTTTTCAACGCGTCGCGCAGAGAGGAATGCGTGGGAATTTTTGCCAAACCCTAATTCATAATCATAACATACCATGTAAGCAGCATTTGAACCCTCACCTCAGGCATTGGGCGATAACAAAAAAGGAACAAGGTACTATTGGAATGCCTAGTAATATAGTAGCAGTTCCCATACAGTAAATCTCACGGTCGATCCCCACTCCGATCACGCTTTGAATACCCATAAAAGATCCGTACTTCCCCCCAGATAACAGACCCTGGAAGCCACGAGGCTGGAGAATCTCATTCCACAATGGCGTACCGCCTCCTCGGGTTCTTCGCCCTTATCGGTGCCGCTCTCTCCAGCTCGGGTGCCCACAAAGGCATTAGAAACCCGCAACTTCAAGTCACACCTTCTTTTTCCAGGGATAGCACTGTCACTCTGTACCCATCCCATCACCCTGATCATAATGCAACCGACTTAAATCATCTCATCCCCCAAACCTCTCATCGACTCTACTACAGCCAAGAGGGCCATCGCCGTGGGTATCTCTTCCCGTCTCTCTCTATCCCCAGCTAACTTGGACACTATATATGTCTTTCAGCTGCCATTCACGGGTCAAAGCACGGACATCTGGAGGCAAATTTCACAAGGCCCACCATCGTGCTCGATCATTCAGATCACGTCACTGTGGAATGCAGTCACCGAACAATCGAGATCCGGTTTCAAAACGACGAGGCATATCAAACCGCCAAAGGCTCCTGGCCTAATGATTTCCATCTGGTGACATTCCATCGCGGGTGTGGCGACGAGACCAAAGGCAAACGGTCCCATTTTCATGCTCATGACCCTATTTTCGATCACCCACGGGCGACTGTGCCTGTGGAGGCCATCGACGAAAGTGACGCATTCGAGTTCAGCAGAGTAACCTGGGGCACATATAAATCTCCCAGCCATAACAAGCGAGAGCCTATCTTGGGCCATGTGCATCTTGTCAAGGGGGACGCGTCGCCCGGTGTCCCAACAAGCAACCTGAACACCAATGCGACGGCCCTTAGACAATTCTTCAATGACCCTGATCTTAATCTTACGGACTTTCGTCAGCCAGTTCCAGGTCTCGAGTTCACCCACTTCGATGGGGAAACGCCGCATTGGGATACAACTGGTGGCAACCGGATTATGCGTCAACGACGAGATGACCCCGATACCGGTGGAAGCGAAGCAATCGAATACAATAAAGGGGTCGAGGAGGGGGAAAGCTCCTTTATCCAGGTTAGTATTGTGACCCCGATTATTTACCATCGCCTCTCCCCGGTCCAGCTCGTCCTCGACGCTTGTTCGCACGAACCGCTGTTGGGGGTTCCCTGGGGGTTCCCTCGTCTTTCTACACCTTTAGAAGTCCTTCTTTGTATCGGCGGTTTCCTGCCCCCGGAATCGGATCTTGTATTTTGTATGGACTGACATATACGCTAGGCAGGACTTTCGTTTTTCAGGGGGCTAACAAATACACTTGATCACCCACTTGAAGCCGTGTTCCAGACCGCACTGAACAGTGGAAAGGCGATCGTCACCCCGTTTCACTCGGGATTTCACGTTGCGTATGAAGACGACTTCCATACCCAATATTACGCCCGGTCATTCCCCGAGCCCCCGTCAATGTTCGATCTCGACCCGGGGTACACACTCCACGATGAGGGGGCGAATGAAAATGATAGGTTTGTTGTTCAGTGTGCCAAGTGTGGGTTTGACGTCAATTTCGATATTGATGGTTCATTTGCCTTTTCAACGACAGGTGGAATCCAAGAAGGACACTTACAGATTATTAACCACGAGCCAATGGTATTTGATGTGCAGATTGGCTTGACACGAGTGGCAAAAATTGCTACAGATTGGAAGAAAATGAAGAAGTTTGGGCCGTTGAAAAAAGAACTTGCGGCGAGGCCTCTTCAGGGTTTTGGTATTCCGGATATCTTTACTATGGGCCCCCAGGTCTCAATCAGTGCCGCAATCGAGGCCAGCCTGGAAACTCGGATTGATCTTCTAGTAGGCGGGACTGTGACCCTTGCCCCGGGCAGAGTAGATATGGACTACAAGGGTATAGATAACAGTTGGGATGGCCTAGAGGCGACATTCGACCCAGTATTTAAGGTCGGTGTATCCCAGGAGCCTTGAGCGAGTACCTAACAGTGACAGGCATCGTTTCAAGCCACGGCCAGATTAGAGTTCGGACTGCCTATTGCGCTCGAAGTAGGCGTTGATGTTTTGACCGGAAAATTCAAACAAACACTAGGTTTTGTTGAGAAGCCCGCGGCGTACATCAGTGCAACAGCGCGTATTTCGACCGAGGCCGGTGGTACCTGTGCCAACGGGATCCAACTGCGTGCCGGGGTTGACAATACGATCAGTGTCCAGGCGGTTGATCTATGGGAGCGGGACCTGTTTAGCACTACCATATATGATCATGGTATTGGTTGTGTGACGTACGTCCATCTTTCCAAGGCTTTCCAAACAATTCCTGGATTCATGATGCTGGATTGGGTATACATAACAGGCTGTTAACCTCGTTCTGACAGGGCGGAGGGATTTGATCCGGATGATGTTGATCCACCCAATGGTGTCATCCAGGACACCATTGACTATTTTCAGGAACGTAACACAGCCAATTCTTCCATAGAACTTCACGATATTGCCCACGCCCTAACATCAGCCAGTGGGGAGAGCCCGGTGAAGTATTTGATTATCCAGGATGTTCATGAGGACACCATCTTGGTCTCCGGGACTGACGGTGGGGTATATCTGGTGAAGCCGACAGAAGCAAACGACTTTAGCGCAGCTTGGGGAACTTTGGATGACCACTACCACATGGTCAGTTTGGATACCTTTGGCCGCCTCTTATCGCTTCGCCCGGTTGAGTGGGACGGGAGCGGTCTTCAGGTGGTTGAGCTCAGTGTGCATGATCCTGAGAAGATGCCTCAGGATCACCACGTCGCGTACGTTCACTCCACCCAATTTAAGCTATGTTATACAAAACTGACGTTCAAGGACAGAGCACTTTATCCTGATACTGGCGGGGATTTTGGTGATCCCTTTTACACAATCATTTCGAAAGCCGAGGACGACGAATACAGCGCGTACGCGCCCACTGTTTGTGAGACCCCGAATGGGCTACGTCTCTATGGGACCGTTCAACCTGCCGCTGCCGCTATTCAGGACGTACCCTTTCAAATGCCCGAGACATGTCACACAATGTATTTACAAAGCAATGTGAAAGAAGGAAACTAGCGATAGTCGCGAGTTGTTTAGTAACAAGGACCCTATTGCTTTCTCGGAGTCTTTCCTGCCGTCAAACCTCTTCATATTTTTATCTAACGCTGTGGGGCTCAAATTGGTTTATGTTCTATTTATCAAACCCCAACCATAAGTACTAAAGCCCTACTTTACACAGGTAGATTAATTTGAATTTTGATTTTTTCTTACTGCTTCAAATATAAAAATGAATACTAGACGAGACAGACAGTAGGCGAATTAAAGGCGAAGAATTCGCAGGACCGAAGAGTTCGACAGTTGAAAATGCCAATTGGTTCGGCTTCATTTTTGCCGTTTAGTGTCGGAGAGTCTCCTTCCGCCTCCCCTAGCCAGTCGGAGGGAAAGTCTCCGCTTCCACCTCGGTTGCTCTTCTCTATTTAATCTCGTAAATACGCAACCTTCCTTGTTTTTCCTTCTGAATTAAGTCAATATAACCAAAGGAATTAAAAATGCCACCTAAAAAAGTCTCTGTCCTAGTCGTTGGTGGCGGCAACGCTGGCTTCTGTGCCGCCCTCTCCGCCGTTGAGTCCGGCGCAAGCAAAGTCGTCATCATCGACAGCTGTCCCGAGGAATGGGCCGGGGGCAATAGTTACTTCACAGCAGGCGCTTTTCGCACTGCCCACAGTGGTCTCCAAGACCTCCTCCCAATCGTGAACAATGTCGACGCCGCAACAGCCGCCAAAATCGACATGGCCCCGTACACTGCCGATGATTTCGGGGGCGACCTACGCCGCGTTACAGAAGGACGGACGGACCCAAAACTCTCACAAGCTCTCGTTCGTGACTCAAACGCGGCCGTAAAATGGCTTGCAGGACATGGGGTGCGCTTCCAGCTCTCGTTCAACCGACAGGCATACGAAGTCAACGGGCGCTTCCAGTTCTGGGGTGGGATGGCCCTCAAAACCCAGGACGGCGGAAAGGGTCTGATCGAAGACCATCGCAGGGCCGCACGGAGATTAGGCATCGAAGTTATTTTCTCTACTACAGCGACTCGACTGGTTCTTGATCCTACTTCCAAGGTCGATCGTGTCAAGGGTGTCGAGGTCGTCCTGCCCACGGGCCAGAAGGACGTTATCTATGCTGACGCTGTCATTCTCGCCGCGGGCGGGTTTGAAGCCAACCCGCGCATGCGAGCACAGTATCTCGGTCCCAGCTGGGATTTGGCTAAGGTGCGCGGCACCCCGTATAACCAGGGCGGGTGCCTCGAGATGGCGATGCGTGATGTGGGCGCAAAGCAGGCTGGTAACTGGTCAAGCTGTCATTCTGTTGCGTGGGATGCGAATGCGCCTGCACATGGTGGAGACCGGGCGATTTCGAACGAGTTCACTAAATCTGGCTATCCACTGGGCATTATGGTGAATAAGGATGGGGAGAGATTCGTCGATGAGGGCGTGGATATGCGGAACTACACGTACGCTATTTTTGGAAAGGCAATTCTGCTGCAGCCAGGACATTTTGCTTTTCAGGTCTGGGATTCACAGGCTATCCCCTGGCTTCGTGACGAGGAGTATCGTGATGGTGTGGTTGAGAAGATCACAGCAGCGACATTGGAGGAGTTGGCGGATAAATGCACGGAGCATGGTCTGGCAAACAGGGAAAATTTCCTTGATACACTCCGGACATTCAATGAAGCCGTTACGAAGAGTCGACAGGAAGAGCCAACAAAGGTGTGGAATCCTGCAGTCAAAGATGGTCTTTCAACGCAGTCGAGCACTATGAAACTACCCCTGGCGAAATCGAATTGGGCATTACCCATCAGCCAAGGGCCGTTCCTTGCTATCAAAGTCACTTGTGGCGTGACGTTTACCTTTGGCGGGTTGGCTGTTGATCCCGAAACCGCAGCGGTGATCTCAGCCACCAATAAACCAGTTCCGGGCCTTTACGCTGTGGGTGAGATGCTTGGGGGACTCTTCTACGGCAACTATCCAGGAGGCAGCGGTCTCACATCGGGTGCGGTGTTTGGTCGGAGGGCAGGTGCCGCAGCAGCAAGGGCTTCTAACCCCGTAGCGCGGTTGTAATTATATCATTTCTATAGATTGTTCAAATAAACTTGTAGCATTCCGTTCAACTTATCTTTACCCTGTGCTAACTCTCTTTGTTCCATTTACAAGGCGTACCTAAAACTCCTATCCTCAATGTCGGTAAGCTCCCGCTGTGGCATTCCAACCCCCGAGCCATCCTGAGGAATAGGCTCCCTGTCTCTCTTTTTGTTCTCATATGAGTATAAGAATCTGTAACCCATTTTTTAGAACTTAACATAAAAATATGTCTAAAGAAGGGGAAAACAAACCTGAGGACCAAAGGCGCAATCAGAAGGAATACAAAAGCAGTCATCATAGCAGTGACCGCACTTGGGTATCCCTTTGCCTCCTCACTTTCTTTGAAGAATTCAGGAGCGATGATATTACCCGTACAGTACCTATAAACCCAATTAGTGTTCTTTCTACTTAGTAGTATGGAAGATTGGGCTGAGTATGTCTCACCCAATGAACAGAATAAATGTGACAGTTGTTTTCTTCGTGAAACCAGCAACGTTTCCCCCGATCACAGAGAAGGAAACTGCCAGACTGGCCGAGTTTATATAGATTATCCAGACTCCTGCAACCCTGCCCCATTTATGAGCATGGGGGAGCGTATAAACCACTATGGTCCCGATGATTGAAGGTACGACGGAGAGGGACATCACAATGAGGCGGAGATTTCGAGTATGTGAAGCGACGAAGCCACTATTTTGACAGAGGTAAGATATATAGACCCTAAAGAGCTGCGTGGTGTTGCCATACATTAGTAAAAGCGATGTCCCGTGGATCACATGCGATGGTATACCAAGAAGCTGGGTCTGGATATCGGTAAATCCAAATCCTTTAATCAAAAAACTGCTGAACTATATAGAAAGATCGATCCATTAGCTCAAGGATATTGGGAATAATATGCAATGAGCCACGTACACTGGATAGGGAGCCAGAAGGAATAGTGTTGGCAATGCCAATAGCTAGGAATAGCCACGTCTTGACATCCAAAAATGCTTCCTTGACCTGAGCCCAATTCCATTTGGAGTGAAATTCATTATGCTCCTGAGTCCGTAAACCATTAGGTTAGAATATTTATGCCAAAGCACAGTTGAATGTGGATTCACGTATCACCGTATTCAAATACTTTCGCTCTTCTTCTGATAGAAATTTTGCCTCTTCAGGAGCGCTAGGGCCTTTAACACTGCACCTCCTCCATGTTGGAAGGCAGATGCCTTACCATCTAGGGTACAGAACTAAACATTATTATTAGCGACCGGGTTTCCCAACTTAGCTAGTTTCGATGGGGATATAATAGTCTCTCACCCATGAAATAACTCGCGCTCGAACACCGGTCATCTGTGACTTGACATTCGGAATATGGAGAAACTGCGAAACGAAAGTAAGAATATCTCGTAAAGGGCCGGTGCGAGCCGTCATCAGGTTCACGAGAGCAAGGAAAAAGTAGGCTACAAAAGTGGCATCAATATCATCTTGTGTGAATCCAACGAGTGTGTTTGTAACTTGATCTTGTTCTTAGGGGTTGTCCACACTCATAGAGTCAACCCCTACTCCCAGCTTTTCTGACATGCGAGATAAACAGTCGGAATAATTCTTTGAAGCATCGCCCAGGGAACTGACTTTCCCAGAGTAATAGAGATTCGTCGACGTCCAGGCAAAAATAGAAGACAGCACCCAGTGATGCGTGTCGGCAAAACGATGAAAAAAAATACGTATAGAAGGTCCAATCAGGCTTTTTAGATGAGAGTCGGCCAGCGACAGTCCGGGAATAGTGTTGCGCGAGAAGGGGTATGGGCAGTGTATCAACAAGCGGCCTTTCTTTTATTGATGAATTTGGCTCCTGTGCACTCTCGAGAAGGGAGATGGGCAATTCCCTATCCATATCCAACCCGATCTTCGCCGCCGGAAATAAAGCACTCTCATTGTGCTCTACCGATGAAGACTGGAGGCTTTTTTGCGCGGGAAAATCGAAGCGCAGCCCGGGAAGCACCAAGTCTTCCAAGGGGGCAGAATGGGTGAAACTCTCGTCCCAGAAGGAAATAACATCACGGAATATCGCTTCGTCAGACGGATCTTGGAAATTCAATGGAGACTCTTCACCACCGGTAGTAAACACCGATGGCGATGGCCCAGTTAACGACCGTTGATCCGTCGCTTGAAAGCCTGAGGGGGTTGGTGAGGCTCCAGGCTGCTCATAATGGAATTGAAGTTTGCTGGGGGGGCCATTGTACTTGCATCGGAGGTGGGATGCTTTACGGGTCAAACACCGCGGCCGGTGATCATCACATTGCTTTTTGCGCCTCCGACAGGTCAGACAGGTCATTCTGGGAAGAGTAAAGGTGGAATTGCAGACGGACAATTGACGATGAAGCGAAATCCGGGTTTGCACCAGCACCAAATCCCTTTCTAACCAATGAGGTCACTACTAACGGAACACCGGACCCACCCCCCATTCTCCGTACGCAATGACAAGTTAGAGGGATATTATAGTTGAGGCATAATATATTGGGTTTTTAGAGTCCAATGCAATAATTGAGGACATGAAAAAATTTTTTTAACTCTTTTGAGGCTGTGGCTACGATGCGGATTCGTGTCACTGTTCGCTTGCTACGGCGCTACCAAGGAAGCGACACTAGAAGGTTATCATTAATCAGATAGCGGTCGGCCAAGGCCTTTCGCCGCCCGTCTCGGCCAACACAGACGGGCGAATCATTTCTCCCCTGATTGCCAATCCCCCGCGGCCGAATTTAACGGCTATCTTGAAAAATGTCTATGTTGAAGGAATGAGTCTAAATGTTATTTGATAGGACCAGGAGCCGTGTGATCAAACAGAGGTACCTGGAGACTCGAAACTATCATCGCAATGGCTGTCACGCATATCGTTCCAATCCAAGCCTGACGTGTGCCCGGAAAGCGTTTAGGTGCGTTTGAATCGATTGAATTGAGTAGTACACCACTAACACGGCGATAGCTTTGCGACAGAATGCTCACGCTCAAGGTACGGTGTCTCCATCCGGAAACCGGATCCCCTTATCTACAATCATGTGCGGGGGGGTAAAGACATCTCAGTCCAGGGCATCCAGGTGCGATATCCCAAATCGACACAAAACTTCGACCAAGAAGGGAGGAATGCTGATGTTAGTGAGTAGAATGGAATGTCGCATGTTTTCATGGTGGAATTTGATTCGATCGCCGACGGCGATTACTACGTATTATCCAACCCGGTGCATTTGGAGTTTGTGAAATGGAGCGAGTCGGCTACGAGCAATGTTCAGGCACTCCCGTCTACTTTGCATCGTAGAGTTAGCCAGGTTTGTTACTACTCGTAGCGAAGAGTCATTAGGTCCAACCGCTAGAGCGAAGGTTGCTCCCTATTAATTTCAGGTTGTAGTATTTAATAGCAGCTGGAATTTCTGGAATTTCTTCGGAAAAACGTTACCAGGCAAATAACAGGTTGGGGATACCCTCAAAAGCTGCAATCTCCTTCGACAGCCGCTTGGAGTAGATAACGGGCGACTTGGCCGTCGGCCGTCCCAACTTGACCCCGCAGCCAAATAGCTATAATACAGCATTTTCCCTCGCAATGCAGCGACGTCGAAAATTATTTTAAGCCTTCATTGTGAAAAGCACAGTTATTGTATACTAACGTCATGGGAATCATTCCAGCACGCAAAGCAGTGGCCTTCGAGGTCAAAAAGGGCCAAGAAATCAAAGTCATCAATACACATGGGAAGCAGGTCGTCGACTTTTGGGCCTTTAACCCCAACGATCCCAATGATTTCTTGTCTATGGTGCACACCCGGACCGTTCTTCTGAAGATTGCCCTTTCGAAGGGAGACAAGCTGTACAGTACTCGTCGCAAGCCGATCTTGACTCTCGCTGAGGATACAACGCGGGGCGTTCATGATATTATCTGGTCAGCGTGCGATACAGAGAGATACCGTATGCAGGGATACGATGGATATCATGATAATTGTACAGACAACATGCACACTGTATGTCCTAGACTTTGGAAACAAAGATGCCATCGAAAAACAATTAATCAATAAGCCTAGGCCTTGAAAAAGAACTTCCCATCTTTCCGCATTGCCGACGACTGGGTTCCGGATCCCCTTAATCTCTTCATGAATGTGGCGGTCGACCACCGTGGGGGATTGGACATTCGGCACCCTACAAGCGAAAAGGGCCAATATGTCCTCCTCATAGCTGAGACCAACTTGATCATCGTGATGAGTGCCTGCCCGCAAGATATGGCTGCTGTCAATGCTGGTATGCCGACCGACTGCGAATATCAAATAAGCGGCACTCCAACAGCCCCATCGACTTCTTTAACTACTATTCAACCGAGCTTGAAATCTCGTAAAGTGAAGGTCGCATTCTCGGTCGATTTCGACGCCGTGTCACATTGGCTTGGGACGGGATGCCACCCAGATAACAACATGGCAGACTATAGCTCGGGGATCTTCGCGGGACAAGTGGGAGCATACCGCTTATTGGACCTCTTCAAGGAAAATAATATCGCAGACAAGGTGACTTGGTTCATCCCCGGACACACTGTCGAGACCTTTCCCGATGCCGCCCGGGCTGTGTTTGAGTCTGGGGCAGAGATTGGGCTGCACGGATACGCCCACGAAGGAATCTACCAGATGACCGAGGAGCAAGAGAAAGACGTGCTTCTTAAATGGTGAGTTCGTCCGCGTATGAGCCTTTCAAAACACCTCAGCTAACAGGCATAAAATAGCATCGAAGTTGCAACGAAGCTGGCAGGTAAAAAACCCCGCGGATACCGTGCCCCCATGTACACAATCCGAGAAACCACAGTGAAACTCCTCCGCGAGCACGGCTTCCTCTACGACTCCTCCCTCATGCACCACGATTCCCAACCCTACTTCACACCCGCCGACCCACCAATCAAGAAAATCGATTTCTCCCAGCCCGCATCCTCGTGGTTAGAGCCGTCGATGATCGCTTCCCAGGCGTATCCGCACGGTCAACACCCGCTCGTCGAGATCCCCTGTGGCTGGTACAACGAGGATATGATGCCACTTCAGTACCTACCCCATCTTCCTAATAGTATGGGCTATGTTTCGACGAGGGTGGTGGAGCAAATGTGGAAGGATAAATTCCTGTGGTTGTGGGATCATTGTAAGGAGGGTAATGAGGCGGCGGACTTTGTTTTCCCAATTCTGGTCCATCCGGATACGAGTGGTTTGGCGCATATAACTGGGATGATTGATCGGTTTATTCAGTGGCTTCAGGGGTTTGGAGGTGGTGTTGAATTTTGTACTTATGAGGAAATTGCGGCTGCTTGGCTGGCTGTTGAGAAGAAGAAGGCTGGCCAGGTCTAGGGGGATGCTGTCGTAATAGCATTATTTCTCACTATGTCTGATACTTTCCATGGACATCAATTTACTATTCCAGTTTTTTTTCTGCCCGCTAGATTGAAGTTTTTGTTAAAGAATGATTACAAGAAAACCCCGATACCTGGTCACCGTCGCTCAAAGCAGTTGATCCCCCGATAGCCGATAGCTACCCCTCACCACTAGGTTGAATAAGATAAGCCCCACGGCCGGCATGTCGGGGAAGCAAAAACGCTACAAATACCTCGTGCTCCCCATGGACAGCTCCTACTTCCTAACTCAATATGCTACCTAGTCGGGGTATAGCTCAGCGCCAGCTCAAAAGTTTAGGTTTGGTTGCGACAAGGCTATCGAACCAAACCGTCCTCATGGCGACCCAAGTTTCCAAAGAATATTCCAGCCTGACCAAAGAAACTGCTATAATGAGCTCTAAAAACATCCAAGCGCCTGTACGGGTCAACGGAACGCGACTGATCGACTCGATTCACTCCACCTGCGAATTCGGGAAAGCTCATCCCTACGGACAGTAAGATCCATATCAAATTGTTCTCTGAACTTACAGCTGATTTATATATGCCAGGCATTATACAGAAACCGGCATGGCCCGGTTAGCGCTTAACGACGACGACAAAAAGGTACGCGAATGGTTGATTGAGCAGGTGGAAGCGGTGGGCTGTTCAGTGACGGTTGATCAAATGGGAAACATGTTTGCCGTTCGCCCGGGAAAGAACAAAACTGCAGCACCGGTCATGATGGGGTCTCATCTGGATACGCAACCGACCGGAGGTAGGTATGACGGGATTCTAGGTGTCCTCGCGGGACTCGAGGCATTGCGAACAATTCATGAGAGCAGATATCAAACTGAGGGGCCAATTGGGCTGATTAACTGGACCAAGTAAGTGATATATATGCACGTCTACACATCCTGAGCTGGTGTCTAACATTTACGAATAGTGAGGAGGGCGCTCGGTTTCCAATGGTCACGGTCTCGTCCGGGGTGTGGGCTGGCTCGGTTCCGTTAGAAACCGCCTGGAGCTGCCGTGAAGTGGACTCTCTATGTCAGGGACCAGAGCCCAGAACACTCAAGCAAGAGCTGGAACGTATTGGATTTCTTGGTGAACTTCCTGCCTCCTACGAACATATGCCAATCGGCGCCCATTTCGAGCTTCACATTGAGCAAGGTCCAATTCTGGAAAGTACGTATCAGAAAATCGGAGTTGTAACCGGTGCTCAAGCCTACAATTGGTACCAAGTGGTGGTTAAAGGCCGGGACAGTCACGCTGGTACAACTCCGCTATCAGCCTGGAAAGACGCCCTTCTCGCAGCGGCGAAAATGATTGCCGCATCCAATCAAGTCGCCAAACAGTGTGATGGCCTTATTACGACTGGGATCTTTCAAGTTGAGCCTGGGAGTATCAATACTATGGCACACACCGTCCAATTTACCCTGGATGTGCGGCACCCCAAAACAGAAATGGTGTCGCGGATGGTTTCGCAATGCCAACAGCTCTTCGAAGAGATTTCCAAGAACGATAGCGAAAACGGGGTGCAGGTCCAGTGGACTTCACTCACCGAAAACACCGCCGTCGAGTTCCACCCGGACTGTATCGCTGCAATCGAGGCATCAGCACAGGAAGTCCTACGCGATTTGCCAAAACCATTATCGGGTGACAAGCTGTGGAGGAATATGATGAGCGGCGCAGGACATGATAGCTGTAACACGAGCAAGAGATGCCCGACTGCCATGATTTTCACCCCGACGAGGAATGGGATGAGCCATACACCTGATGAATACTGCAGTCCAGAGGATTGTGTGCTTGGGGCCGAGATTCTGATGGGGGCGGTTCTGAGGTTTGATCTTCAGCGCGCCCAACGGGGTGAAATTGTTTAGATGTACGTGAGATTGAATTCGCGGGGGTGAATTAATTAGATAGCCTGTGCTTGTCATCAAATCCTCTTTGTGATCACAATGGATGCTATTCTTTCCTACCAGAATCTACATTTTTTGGGGATTGCGTCGGCCAATGGATTGTGTTGCCAACATGCCCGTCGGCGGATAAGGGCAGCCTGCGACGGGCGACGGGCAACAGGTCGCCCGCAGCCGGATTTAACAGATTTACGGTCGACACCCGCCTGCAAGACGAATGATCGATAACATCGCACTTCACTCATCCACTCCGTTGAATTCCCCTTCGCTAGATGGCTTCTGATCGAGTACATTAGAGCCGTGAAATCGGGTCCAGTGGGCCACATTTGCACCACACCAGTGTCGAATGTAGAGCACTAAAGGGTGTGCGCAGTTTGTCCATCCTGTCCTTCGCCAGACCTGGAGGGTTTTTTTTTTTCTTTTTCTTATTTTCTCCCACTCTTTGAGAGTGACCTGTCAAGTGGGGTCTATTACCCTAGGAAATTTGAGAATAAGGCAAAACGGAGAAAATTAAGACTTTTTGTTTCCTTCTCCCGGTAATCACGAAGAGACGAGCGTGCTACAGTACAATTAGTCCTAAAAGCCCTCACACGCTCACACACTACAAGTCATGTACCAGTACCTCATCCAGATCCAATCCCGCGACTTTTACAGAGAATAGAACATTGAAAAATGAAAAAATACTCGGCTTCATTCACCTTATTCCCAAGAACTAAATAATTGATACACATATGAAAATGCTATGAAAAACCTAATGGTCCGCGGGGCACTCCAAGGCGCCATCCTCCTCCTTGTGTCAAGAAATCCTTTTATGGCTTGGCATCCTTGTTCGGGATTTTTACAATTAGAAAAACCTTAGGCACCCTAGAGGCGGCTTCACAAGGCAATTTCCCACCTTGCCCAATTTACGATTATGAAACTATCCTTATTTCATGCTGTTATGCGGTGTGTGGAGTAGACTGGGAAAAAGCTCGCGGATTAAGATGAACATTCCGCGGGGTTGCACGACCTATTAACACCATCTTGGATATTTTCCAGAGATGGATATAATACCTCCAGCCTTGATTGATGCACGTTCAGTTATCCCTCTTTCTAGACCGGTATCTGGACGCTATTCCAGAGGTCGTCTTGTACAATGCCTCCCAACGCCAACGACACCATCGTTCGTCCAATCATACACATCACGGCGCCTTGCTGGATCAATGACCCTTGTGCGCCGGGGTACGACCCTCATTCTGGGCGATACCATCTCTTCTACCAGTGTAAGCTAAGCAATTATCCTTCCCATGAAATCTATTACTCGAGCTCATCTTGAGAAACAGGCAATCCCAATGGGACGGAATGGGGCAACATGTCCTGGGGCCAAGTGTTCAGCGACGACCTCCTTACCTGGGCCCGTCCATCCGTTCAGCCTGCCCTCAAACCAGACCAGGAATATGACCAGAGCGGGGTATTCACAGGCTGTTTTCTCCCCGTCAAGGAAAACACAACCAACAGCCACTTGACGGCTTTCTATTCCTCCGTGCGTCATTTGCCTTTTCACTGGAGCACGCCTCCATATCCACGCGATGCAGCAGGCTTAGCTATGGCTACTTCATCGGATCGGGGAAAGACTTGGAACAAGACAGCGGAGAATCCTATTCTTGTAGGAGAGCCTCGTGGTCTACAGGTAACCGGGTTTAGGGACCCCTATATTTCGTCCTGGGCTTGCATAGATGAGATTCGCGGTGAGACATCGTTGTATGGTATTATCTCGGGTGGAATACACGGGCAGGGTCCCACTGCCTTTCTCTATACGGTACATCCGGATGATCCTGCCAAGTGGATATACCAGGGACCATTGGTAGATCTTCCCGAAAGATTTCAGCCCTCAATGAAATGGAGTGGAAACTACGGGGTTAACTGGGAGTGTGCCAACTTTATGACACTGGAAGCAGGGTTATCCAAGCGCAATTGCCTGGTTCTTGGTGCGGAGGGTGACGTCGAAAGAAGTCACATCAACCCATGGCAAGGGCCATCCGGTGTTCTGCAACGAACGGTCCGATCTCTGCTGTGGACATTCGGTGACCTCGTTAGCCACAAGGACGGTGCGCAGTTCCAATACAAACAAGGCGGATATCTCGACCACGGTTCGTTGTATGCGGCGAATTGTTTTCTTGATCCCAAATCAGGGCGCCAGATCATGCACGGATGGATACCCGAAGAGGACATCAGTGCCGATTATGCCCGTCGGAAGGGGTGGAATGGGGCGTTGTGCATTCCAAGGGAACTTTTCCTCCAGTGCATTCCCAATGTTACGGGTGCGATTCGGAGCGCCCTCGCAGATATTACGAACGTGGAGATTGTTCCTCGGGTACATGGTTTAGTGGACTTGTACACGTTGGGGATTCGCCCGATTTCTGAGGTCACACGTCTGCGAGAAAACTGCATTAAAGGATACGAATCTGGACGTTCATTCAGTCTCCCTCGCTCGGGTATTCAGCAATCGGAGGTCTGCACTGTCTCGACCCCATGTTGGGAGATGGACAGCACTATCTGCTTAACCCCCGAGTGTGAGAGCGGCGGATTCATTATCAAGTCTGAAGCTGACCCTTCTCTGCGCGTATCCATCACTTTCTCTCTCGTCAATGAAACCATCACTGTCGATCGATCAAGCTCGACCACTAATCCTGACGTCAACACCTGCCCTGAGCAAGGGCCGTTTACACTTTTCTATATTCCAGATGACAACGCACCGACCAAGCTGGAGAAATTGCAGCTCAGGTTCATCTTCGATGCGGATATTGTCGAGGTCTACGCCAACGACCGCTTCGCGCTTACTACTACAGTGTACTCCGGAAACTACCAGGGCAACAGAACAATTTCTGCCACCGCTGCTGGAGGAAGCAATAGCGCCCTATTCCAGGAGATCAAAGTATGGGATGGTTTGAACAGCTGCAAGAGCTTGATTATTGATGAATGAAACTAATCGCCATCTTCCCCCTCGTGACTATTATTGACATTGTAATTGGCCTGAATCAATCGCTGGTTAAGTGCATATTGTAACTTTTTTAATGAGTCGCTATTCTCTGGGATCCGCCAGTCTACCCTAGCAACAGAGGAAAGACACCGATAGAACGCATCTAGGTTAGCCCTAGCTAAGCACGGTGTACTAGCAGCTTTCAATGCCGCCAGTGTTATTATAAATATACTAGTCTTACGTCAGTTTATCCTTCTACCCACAGTTACAGAGGCCCTGGACAGGTCTTACCTAAGAAAAAGCGTCCAGCGATAGATTAGACAATCTTGAAACGCAATCATAATACTCGGAATCAGTTGTACGTAAGAATCAAAGAACCACTGACAATGCTCAAACATCGGACCTTCTACGACCCCATCCTGCATAGCCTGGTATACAGCTGGCCAATAGATAGAAGTTCTGCAGCAGAAGTACTGAACCCGCAAGAAGTTTGAGAGTGGGTCCATCTCACTCGCGGAGAACTGGGATACATCCTTGGTGAACTGAATATTGTCAGGGAGATAATTGTACCATTCGTCTAGTTGCCGTTCGAGCTCCAGAGCAATACCCGGTGCGTAAATTGACTGGCCTGTGGAGCTTTGTGTGACCGCGGAATTGCACCGATGCAACATTCGGCGCATCGCTATCTCCGCGAGGAAGAAGGATTGGGCTTGGTCCGGGCTGCTGCTGCCGGTGGACCCGATGCTGGCTGGGGAAAGGCTGGCAAAGGAGGACGATGTCGGTGCTAGGGAAAATTGCCATGTCCGACGACAGTTTGGGAGGGGAATGTGGTCGTCCAGAGCCCAGATATCGCTTTTCGCCACGTCGAGCTGGACACTGAGCTCACTGTTCAATGGGGATTAGTCTGGATGGTACAGGATTTACGGTGAGTTTAGATATACCTCTCCAATAGCAGCACAGCCCAATACACTCGGTGGGTCAGTTCGAGGGTGGTTGGGTCGACACCCTGCAGGCCACTACAGGGAGAGTGGTTAGTGAACAAACTCTCAACGCCTTAGATGGACGATCTCTCCCACATTTTGAACATGTTTTGAATTTTAAATGAGGCCATTAAACAATAGTCATGCGCCTGGCATGGTTTGAGGAGGCAGCAGTAGTAAATTGCGAGCAATAGTAAACACTGGACGGAAACGAGGCTGCACTCTGCGATAACGATCGGCAGTGAGGACAGAGCTGCCGCAAAATATGGACTCTCCGACGACGGGTCTTGCGTCACGCAGCCAATAGCGGCCACTAGGAGTACCAAGCACGACTCACACGATGGGTGAAACGGTTGGGACAGGACGCGGAAGAAGTCGTCCGAGAAGTCTAGAGGCAGAATGGGATAGTAAATGTGAATCCTGTCTGAGAACACTGCTAGTGCACTGGCGGTTTGCTGCTGTGGAACAAAGAGCAACTGCGGGCCTCCACTCACCACAGCCCTCCGGGAACTTGACCTTTCCATCCGAAGTAGATCCTGCGCAAAGTCCGCCTCGAGCCCGAGAACGACCATGATTGAACTCGTGGCTAGGAGCCGAAACGGTGAGTTTTGGTGGCAGCTCAGCTCCCCAAAGCTCGGGCTCTCAAATTTGGCAGGGGCCCGGTGACAATCGGTGATCAGGCCAGTGAGATGCTCCAGGCGCTGGTTCATCGTCGCTAGTTCTAATTCAAGTCTATACATGATCTTCAGCGCGTGTTTCATTTGTTCGTGCCCGGTTGGCTGGCGTACCTGTTACCGGGATTGCTGGGAAGCGCTTGGTAGCAGCAATCCAGCCCCCGGAGATTACATGGGCTGCAGAACGGCCGTTGGCCATCGCATTTCGTCCGCCTGGATCTGCAAGTATCGCAGGCCAGGATGAGTCGTTTTCGTGTTTTTGTCATTTTGACGGGGGATAGATGTTGGGAGTGCGGAGTTGTGTGGGCTTACCGCGGGCACAAAATGCCATAAATACTCCAAATCCGAACCAAACTTTTACGCGGAGTTCGCTGCCGATTCCGCGACCCCGCACTCCCACTATGGCTCCAACATCGGCAGTCTTCCCAAGTCTCTCCAAATATCGTCATCATACTGAGTATGTGGATAACAAAACAAACAGAATGGAAACAACCGAGAAAGCCCCCCTCAACCCATGTAGGCAAGGATATAAGGACCAGGGCGGACGCAGAGAAAGAATCCGCCAGACAAAAGATTTCCACACACAAAAGCGCCCAGTCTTTCCAATCAATCATCCCACACCATGTCTTCGCCCTTTGGAAACCATATGCTCGCCGACGTCACGAAGCAGAGAACGGCCCGCAGCGCCCGTGTCTCTAGTTGGGACCAGTCCGGACTTAACGAAGACGCCTTTGTTGTCTTGCCTGGCGAAACCGCCGTCCTGGCAGACCTCGAGGGCCCCGGAGCCATTACGCATCTCTGGTTCGTTCAGACATGCCGCAAAATCCTCGGACCTGGGTTGATCCCCTACTCCAAATCTGGCGTCGCCATGATGGAGATCCACAATGCGCTGGGGCTCAACTACGAAACCAGCGATCCAGACTACTATCGCAAGGTCCTCATCAAGATGTACTGGGATGGCTCGGAGACACCGAATGTTCTCGCCCCCATTGGTGACTTCTTCTGCTTGGGACACTCCATGGCGGCAAATTTCCAGTCGCTACCCTTCACCGTATCCGTCAAACCATCAGAGGAAAAGAAATTCGGCGGAGCAGCTGCCTTCAACTGCTACCTCACCATGCCATTCAACAGGAGCGCCCGCATTGAAATCGAGAACCAAAACGACGAAGCCTACATCCAGTACTTCTACATCGACTACGAGCTCTACCCGGAACCACTCCCCAAGGACACCCTCTACTTCCACGCCCACTGGCGCCGCGAAAACCCAACCAATGGCTGGGCTCCCTCCAACATCCAAACCAACAGCCTCGAAACCCAAGTCAAAAACCTAGACGGGAAGGATAACTACGTCATCCTAGAGACCGAGGGTGCCGGCCACTATATCGGCTGCAACCACTCCGTCGCCCATTTCCAAGGTACCTGGTGGGGCGAAGGAGACGACATGATCTTCATTGACGACGATACATGGCCTCCCAGCATGCATGGGACCGGTGGTGAGGACTACTTCTCCCAGGGCTGGGGAATGCAGAAGAACGCCTACCCCTTCTGTGGAACCATTATCCACGAGGAAGACGTGCCCAACTATCAGGTTAGTTATCGCTGGCACTTGGCAGACCCGGTGCGATTCAGCAAGAAAATCAAGGTTACCCTCGAGTCGGGCCATGCCAATCATCTTCGCGATGACTGGGCCTCGACCGCATACTGGTACCAGACTTTGCCCGGACCGAAACTCGAGATCCTGCCCGTTGAGCAACGAATTCCGCGCAAACCCGAGTTCCCGCCGGCTTCTGATGTTCCTGAGCCGGATATGTCGAGCTTTAGTCTGGAGAAAAAGGAGAAGCTAGTCCAACACCGGGAGAGATACGATGCATTTGTGAAGGATCGGAATCAGTGGTTGGAGCGTCGGGCCAAGGACTCCAGAGAGCGGGCTTCTAATAACGTGGAAATCTGCAAGGATATTCGGAAGCGGTTTCTGGAAAGTTTGAAAAAGTAAAATTGCATATTCTCGCTGTTTTGTTTAGGCTGCACTGTGTATTTGGGTTAAGTATTTTTTATTCAGGTAAAGCAAATCAATATATATATTTTAGGGAAAAGTCAGTATTCGGTCGAGTCTGATACAAACGATCTCTTATCATTGTAGGGGCAGAGGTAGCTGCAGGGAATAGTAATGAGCTCTCTTTACGTGTATTTTATTTCATATCCTGATAAGCTGCCCCAACGGTGGAAGTTGAATGATCTTGAAGCCAAATTGCCGTGCAAAACCTGATCCATTTTTGCCTTTCGTTCTGTAGCGTCTGATTGGTCACCGTGAAGGAATCCCAAAAGGGAAGTCTCGCGCGTCGATCTCGTGATTCCTTTCTGCCTCAGGCCGCCCCACGCCATGATTCGGCACGGTCGCGTCCTACTCAGAGTAAATTGCGCCTTTTCTCACCTTGCTCTCAAGCCACCTGTATATCACGGCAATTATACTTCTCATGTGGGAAAGTATCTAGATGGCCAGGTCCAGCCTCACGCCCAGGGAGTTACCTCGGAGAAATCCCCACAAGGTTTATCAAGTTGTCGACCGTACGTGACACCTAGTACGGCCGAGCTATTCCCATTTAGGAAATAGATGTCGATATCCGAATACCGGCGAAATCGCTGTCTTCGACCACGGAATCGACAAGGGTTATGCCCAATTTCCACCCACAAAAGTGCTTTGCAACGCTCATTTACCGCATTTAGTTAGATTGCTTATTATTCTACGTGTATTTAAACCCGCCTATCATGGATAGATTGGAAGAATCAGACCTCTTTTCGGTGGTAAATTTGGACCTAGTACTAGCAAAAACGCGACCTGAGACGGTCGATACAAGTTAACTTTCGACGGAACACGCTAAAGGGCACCATTGTGTCAGTTCCAGATTCCAGATCAAAGCTACCCCACGCCCGTCCCCCTCCGGCGAATAAAATGCTGGCTGATAATAAGCCATCGCGGAGACAAAAGGAGACTCCGCGTGAAGCTTTTTGAACCAGATGTTGCGCGGTTTCTGTCGAAACCCCCAGTTTTCTGGGGAAATCAGACCATCTGATGGGATCTGGGGAACCCCTACAACCACCGATCGGATTCGCACGCGGAGTATAAAAGCTGTGATGGGACGATGATGGAATGGGAATAAAAGTTGGTCGAGAAAGCAATTGCTGTTTTATTCGTGTTTTCAGCCAAGTGAGAATGGAAAACGACGCTCGTGTTCCGGCCAATGAGTCAGTCTCTGCCCTGTACCCTATACCCCTAACGATGTCTAACAAGTACTAGGTTGGACTACTCGGTGGTGGATCCCCGGAAGAGATGGCGAATTTTGAAGTCCCAGAGGCGGTTTGCCTTTTGGTGTGAGTTTTCCGTGATCCTGGACCGGGCGGCAACTGACCCGACCAGGCCTTTGGGTATCCAGTGGTGTGATCATGCAAGGATTCGACATTGTAGCTGGTGGACAGCTTGCTGCTTTGCCTGTATTCCAGAAGACATTCGGCTATCTCCAGGCAGATGGATCGTATTTGATTCCCGCCCGGTATCTCTCAGCCTGGAACTCGATCGCGCCTGCGTGTGAGATCGTGTCCACATTTATCTATGCACCGCTACTCGAAAAGTATGGACGCAAGCCGGGGATCCTGGCCGCGGCGCTGATTTCGACTGCTGGGGTTCTCTTACAACAATTGGCGACGGATTGGCGAGTGCATTTGGCTGGAAGGGGAGTGAATGGTGTGTATACCTGGGAGTGAAACGGCTTTGCTCCGATGCTGATGGCAGTCAAGGTATCGCCATTGGTATAATGTTTACGATATCGCCTCTGTGGATAGGTGAAACCTGCCGTCCCGAACTCAGAGGCTTTTTCCTGTGCTTTTTCAACACGAGCATTGTATTTGGGCAGTTTGCCATGTGAGTCCACTTTCTGCGTGTGTGTGAGATGAACTAACGGATAGTCAGTGTTGCCGTGTCCAAAGGGAGTAGCCATCTAGCTGGTAAATGGTAAGTTGGAGGACCTCCTCTGTTTGACCCAACATAACTGACGGTGCGATGCAACTATGCAGGCAATGGTGGGTTCCGGTCGTGGCCATGTACATCTTTCCACGTAAGCTCATTCTTTTTCATCCAAGTTACACACCACAATTTGCTAACCTTTTCCTGCCCTCAGTCATCCTCGTAGCCGGGTGGCCCTTTTTCCCAGAATCCCCCTACTGGTTGGTCCGACAAGGAAAGCTCGCAGCCGCACGAAAGTCCCTCAAGCGTGTTTATGGCTTCGATAATCAGGCGTCTTATGATGGGGAGGTCCGCAGAATGGAATCCGAGACAGCTCAGACCTTATCTCTCCAGGGAGATTTGACCCACGGACATCGCAAGTTCCTAGGTCTGGACATCTCTGCTGAAGTGGAGTGTTTCCGTGGATCAAACCGGAAACGAACATTGACGGCCATTTTCGCTGCTAGTGGTCAGCAGATGATTGGGGCGACATTCGTAATTGGCTACGCGACTTATTTTCTGGACTTGATCGGGGTGAAAGATTATTTTGATGCCTCCGTTGTTTTGTACATTGTCATGCTGCTTGCTAGCATGCTTGCTTTCCCCCTCACTGAGATCATCGGTCGCCGCACAATGATCGTCCTGCCCCAATTTTTGCTCTGCTTTATGCTGCTTCTGATTGGTATTCTGGGATGTGTTCCGAACCAGGAAAGAGCAAACTGGGGCATTCTCGTCTTCATTTACATCTGGGCGATTATCTACCAACTCTCCATCGGAGCGGTAGGCTTTGTCCTGGCTTCTGAGATTGCGACCATGCGGCTGCGCAGCACAACGCAGGGCCTGGTGACTATCACGAATGCTGTATGGGGTCTGATTATGCAGTTCACCGTTCCGTACATGGTATACTCACACTCTCCACTACTGCGGGGTCGGGCGTCATCGGCCGATGGAACAAGTTGCGCTAATCTTTTGTTTTTTTGACAGGTTAATCCAGACGCAGGTAACCTCGGAGGTAAGGTTGGCTTCATCTTCCTCGGAACTGGATTGATCGCAGCGATTGGAGGATGGTTTCTATATCCCGAGACAAAGGTACGAACCCCGGCCCCTGAACTCGGTGCTTACGGAGAGATCCGTTCTCCAGCTGACAGCAAAATATCAGGGTATTTCATTTGAGAAACTCGATGAACTTTACACGAGTAACACTCCTCCCCGGCGCTTTAGACAGGCTATGATGGAACAAGCGGGGGATTCCCCAAATGACTCTGAGAAAGGGGCGGTAGATCATCTTGAAGGGGCATGATGTGCAGGGGTACTGTTATCATGGTGTCTAGAAAGAGATAATGACAGTTGGCCTGATAGGGCGGCAACAAGAAGATTACTCCAGTAACCCTAAATTTCAGTCCAAACCAATGTTACACAGTTTCCTTCGGGCCTTGCGCCACCTTCGTGATGGGAGACAGGATCGACCCGTCTCGGTGTGGGGGAAAACGGCTCCCTAGCCTCTGCCATAGGCGCCCGACTCGATTCTGTATTATCATCTGGTGGCTCCCTTTCCAGGTAGAGTGCGCGTATTCTAGGGGGTGGTGGTTGTGAGTTGCTCTCATATGAGCAATTCAACAGCAATCTCCTGCACCCCAGGTACTAAGTAGTTAGCTGGTGTCCTTTGGCGACATCACACCGAGCGGCTAGCTCTTACTGTGATCAGCCTACTACCTGTGATAAGAGCTGCAGGTAAGAGAGCTCCCGGCCACCAATCCTCCTGGGATCGACCTTAGCCAGCCATAATAACAATCCTTAGTGTTACAATTTGAAAAAAAAAAAAAAAAAATGTTGACCGCCTGATATGATTGTCTCGACTGACAAATTTCCCATTGAGTTTCAATAAGAATTGCTTCGGGGATAATTTCAGTAATCCCGCGCACTCGTTATAAAAGTAGCCCCAGGTATAAAGGAAGCTGGGGTTGTGCTGGATTCTTTTTACAACTCATAATCCTTGGATACTCTGATCAAATCTACTGAAAGCTCCATATTGCATCGTCCAATCTATATTCCTATCCGTCCAGCCTACCACTACTCCGGGAAAGCGCGATGAAGCCTGTCCTTGTCCTCCTCGCCATTGCCGCCACTGCATTTGCAGCTGTCCCTGGGTTGAGGCCCGAAGAACCAAAATGTGCTGCCCTGGGTGAGAACTGTGATGGCGAGTTCCCCAAGTGCTGTGAAGGATTTGTCTGTTATGACCTCCCCGCCGTGCATTATGTACGTGGTTATCCCTCAGTAGAAAAACTCTCCTTGTTGGCCTTCCTTTACTGAACAGCCAAACATAGTGTATACCTAAGGTATAAGACGCCAGACTCCAACACACCGGCATTGGCGTTGACCCGCAGTGGGGGAGGGGAACAGAGGGGGTTTAGTAGAATATGTCAAGGATAGGGAAGGTGTTAGAAACTATCTTGGGGACAATATTGCTTAGGCTTAGAACCACCATCCTCATTGTGAATCTTGAAACTCAGTAAAATCATAACCACGGGCCTATTATAAAGTATTGTTTCTCTCTGGAATTCGGTAAGCTAGCCTAGTTGTAGAGATGTGTTCTGTGAAAAACTACAGCTTCAAATGGTTTTCCACCACGGTCCTTACTTGTATGTATATTCCTTCATTGTGTCTGCCCTGGTCAACTAGTCTGACAGGAATATCCGAACCCCTCTTAACATCAAAGTTTGAGAAAAAAGCAACTACTATTAAATGTTCTGTCTTTAGCTATACGGTAATAGGACAAAGCCTTGTGCAAGATGCATCAATAGTTGCCAATATATGCAGGTAAGCGAGCTCATTACCCTGGCGGCTAGTTTTGCTTTTGCGATCAACCGCCGCTAGGCACATTCGTATTGTTTATTACTAAGACGTGCTGAGGAAGATTTGAGCAAAAATACTTAGGAGATGAGTGGGCTATAAAGGAGGCCGGGATCTCACAAGGCTTTTCCTCTCCCCTAGGACTCTACTCTCCCTTAACCTTCTTAAATCCATACCCGGCTCTGACTTTTACTATCATTCATCCAACCCACCTCCCTCTGGCAAGCACGATGAAGCCTGTCGTTGTCCTTCTTACCCTTGCTGCTACTGCATTAGCCACCGCTGTTCCTGTGTTGAAGCGCCAAGAGGAAGCATGTACACTCGCGTATTACGAGTGTAAAGGTGAGAGTGATAAATCCTGCTGTGAGGGACTTGAGTGTCAGACTCTTGGTTCCATATATGTTGTAAGTAATTATTTCATGGTAATTATACAGACTCCATAAGCTAATAACTAAGCACAGTGTCAACCTAAGAAAGGGTTGGATTGTTTGGGCGAGTATTTGGCTTGTGGTAGCAACACCCCCAAGTGTTGTGATGGATATGATTGTGTCGATTCTTTCGTAAGTATTTATCCCTATTGTAATCAGTTAGGCCTTTGCTTATTTAATAACCAAACGCAGTGTGTACCGAAGTAATAAGTTTTCAGCTGTCAGCACAGCGGCATCGATATTCATGCTCGGTGAGAAGGCGGATCATGATGGGTTTATGAGAATGTGTATGGGACAGGACAGTAATTGCATTGCACATAATATTACCTGAATATAATTACATTCACTTGTCCATCCAGGGGTAGACAGTCGTCAGTCAAACAATGTTTAAATGGGCAACTACTCTTCAATGCATCCTCACCATCAAGGTCCGACAAAAAGCAACCCGTTTAGCCACCGCATTCGGATAGACCTATGGTAGATGCCAATACCTACAGGTAAGAGAGCCAGCCCACCACTTTTCACTATTAGTTTTGATTTTTTTTTTTTTTTTTTTTTTTTTAATGGTACTACATACTACCCGACCAGGCTATATAAAAGGAGCTGGGGTCTCATAATATCATTCTTCCAATTTACAACTCTTGATGCTCTCTCGTAACCTTTCTAAACCCCCATTGCATCGACCTGTAAGCTTCCAATATATATCGCCATTAATCCGACCTAAAATCTCCTGCCGGCACGATGAAGCCAGTTCTTGTCCTTCTTGCCCTTGCTGCACCGGCATTAGCAGCTGTCTTGAAGCGTGAAGAGAGCGCATGCACGGCCGAAGGAGACATCTGTTACCCCTTCACCAGTAACTGCTGTGAAGGACTTAGGTATCACCCAGCTTCTCCTGTAAGCATTGTAAGTAGCTATACCCCCAGTATCATACAGGCCTTCATTTACCTAATACCTAAACCTAGTGCGTAGTTAAGTAGTGAGAGGCCGGGCTTCAACAAAGGACGGAGAACAGAGGGGTGGGGATTGTCTTATCGGAACCTATATTGAGTTAGAGAAGTATCAGGGAATTTTACATCAATGTAATCACACTCATTTGACGTGACCCAGCAGAGTTTGTCAACCATCAGCTAGATCCCAAGCTTAGAGCTAAAATCACGGCTTTGAACCTTGAAACTTGATAAAACTAGACATGATAGTGAAGAAAAAGCAACGGGGTCGTGTGGCCTTGGTAAGAGGTTACACCGACGGCCGCTGCTATGTTGTATTCTACCTAAGTCTCTCTGGAGGTGTACATTTGTCTCTTGCTGCTCTGCCCGCTTTCGTCAACCTCGGTCTGTATCGCTCCTGGTTGTGGTAGTTAAGCAGTTTGTGTCTCAAGAGTGCCAAACTCCTTATGCTCGCCGGTTGCCTCCTTATTCTCGGAGATCTCCCTGAATGTGAGTGTTGGCTTCCACCCAACACTCTTTCTCGCGTCCTTCACCTCGCTGTAAAGCTCATCCACCTCTTCCAATGTCAAACCCTTCGTTTCGTAGATCATGAAGTAGACAAACGTAATGCAGAGGAAACAACAGGCGAACCAGACGAAGAAGATCTTGGATTGGAGATTGGCGTTCCCGGGGCCGTAGTTCACCAGGTACGGAGTCGCGAAGCTCAATGCCCAGTTAATGAGCCAGTTCGTGGCGGTTGTCATGGACAGGGACTTGGCTCGAGTCTTGAGTGGGAATATCTCACCCGTTACCACCCTATTGCTCTCCGTTAGTTTGTTTCTTTTTCCTCTGTGCCGACAAAAAGGTGTGGTACGGGAAATTGTTGGCTTACCAAGCAACCGGGCCCCACGAGGCAGCGAAAAAGAAAATATAGGTGCAGATAAAAGCAATGGCGGCCTGTTGAGCAGCGGCATTGTTGACGATGATATTTCCCGCGCTATCCTGGCTGGTGGTTGTGGTTCCGAGCACCGCAACCAGTAATTGGGAGACAGTCATTCCCACTGCGCCGGCAAGTAGAACAGGTCGTCGACCCCATTTATCAATTGCGTAAAGCCCCGGAATGGTGGACCCGACATTGACACAGCTGGTGATCAAACTGATAACGAACTCATTCTTGAATCCCGAGTTCTTGAAGAACTGTGTACCGTAGTAGAAGATAAAGTTGATTCCGGTCAATTGCTGCAGCCCCTGAAGCAAACAACCCGTGAGGAGACGCTTGAGGAGATTGCCCTGGAAACATTCTTTATATCCACCCTTGCCCAGAGACATCTCGTACTGGTGGTTTGCTCGTATCTCTGCCAGTTCCTCAAGCACCGCCATGTGATCTTCAGGAAGCCGACGGAGCTTGGCCAGACTTTTTGCTGCAGCTTCACCCTTGTCAATTTTGGTCAGGTATCGGGGTGTTTCTGGCAGGATCAACATGCCAACAACTAATATGATGGACCAGGCGAATTGAACGGCGATGGGGATACGGTAGGAGCCTGTGTCATTCCGGAGATGGGTGGCGTTGTTCACCAGCGAGGCCAGGAGAAGACCAACGGTGATGGCGAACTGGTAGGAGCCCACGATGAACCCCCGGATCCATTTTGGCGCAGTTTCAGATTGATAGAGGGGAACTGTAGTTTTCCGTCGTCGCACGTCAACTTGGATGTTTTATTCCACTATAAGGGTATGGTGAACAAGAGTATAACACTTACCTAGAGCGGATATAAGACCAACACCCAGACCTGCGAAAAACCGACCAGCCAGAAAAGGGGGAATGCTTGTTGCCACAGTCTGCAAGATGACTCCCAAGACGAAGACTCCGTTGGAAGCGATGAGGCCCCAGCGACGTCCCATGAAATCCCCCATGGGCGCCGCACCGAGGGCTCCAAAGAAGGTTCCAGCGGAAAGAATCGACACAATGGCCGACGATTGACTAGCCGTGACGTTCAGGTTGCCGTTACTGTCCCTATAACCCGTAGAAAAGGTCTCCGCCCAGTACGGCATGGCCAGAATCCCACTGATCGTTCCGGTATCATACCTAAGACAATTAGATCGCTAATTCCCTTGCCATTGTAGACGCGTGCCCAACTCACCCAAACAAAATTCCTCCGAAGGCAACGAAACCGCTGATTAAGATGGCGGGCCATGCCTTACCCTCGGTGCCTGCAGGCTTTTCGAAGAGAAAGCCCATTTTATGGGTGTAGAAGTGCAAGATTGCCCCGAAGATATACCAAAGAGAAAGACACAATGAAGGATGAGCAGAAGGGAACCCAGAGACTCAGACGCGTGTAATTCTGAAACAGTGCTATGACAGTGATCAACAGCAGGCGAGTTAGAGATATTTATATTGGTTGGACATATACTTTGTTGGACCAGCCCTCAGATCATGAGACAAAACCCTTATGCCTTGCCCCATGATATGATTGACTGGAAGCGTCTGGGGATCGCGGGGACTGGGGCACAAATCTCCGAAGATGACAACGGGGCGCAACGGGAACTCGCGGAGGGATCTCCATCTCTCCGCGATATATACTCGTCCCTATCCTGGGTGGAGGCCGTACGCGGTCGGGATGGCGTTAGCGGAGGGCATTTATTAAGGGGCAATTCGGACCGGGTAGATCCTGGCTCGCCACAGGCCGATGTCGAGGGGTAACATGTAATTTTGTCGACGGGCACGTATTCTAGAACTTCTAGCGCCCTTTCGTTGGATGGTTAACACATTAGCTTCGGCCCGTTGATGTAGGTAATCTGATCCACTCCCAACCCCGTTCATAGGACCGGCCATGAGTCCGCTATTCCTGGCCTCCGGTAAACCGTCCTTCACCTGGGTGTGCCCGGTTATTGTGGGTCGTTGATACGATACAGGAATGGATTCAAGCTAGTAGAAAGCCCCTGCTAGTGGCTGCAATATCGCGGGGAGTTCGGGATCCTCCGATATTCCTTGTCTTCGCTAAGCATCCCTTTAGGCCGCCAACTTACGGCCTGTCGAACTTAATACTAGCTGTCCTGAGAGTAGAGAACGCTTGGACATTCTTGAGACTGATGGTGATATGGTTGGACGGTTCGACGTTAATTGATGATCCCTTTCAATTTTTTTTTTTAATCTAATGGAGTCTACCTGGTTGCGCTAGGTGCCGCGGTATGCAACTTCGTGACTATGTCTAGGTACATAGAAATTCCCAAACAAGCAAGAACGAAGCCATACAAAAGAAGACGAGAGGGAAAATGGGGAAACATGTGCGCAATCCCCCCACTCGCAGCCTATCTGGAACGGTTGGACTACGTAGGATTATGCCCCTGGAAGCCATCGCCTACCCCAATGTAGAATGTGAAGCTATAGGAGAGGTAATTCGGAGCCATTCCAAGCTCCAACGCCTACTACTATATCAAACATGCGAGCAACAAAGGTTGACAGCCATAATGAGACTCTATTTCTATCCACTATAACTAGATACGAAGTGTAATTGAACACGAGCCCGTGATACGACTCATAAATCCCGTTGCCGTTCCTTCGCAGGGGTTCGACGCCAACTACCATGTAGAGCTGATTGCCCGGATGCTAACCCTGATATCCTCCGTGGTACCCCCCTTAGAAAAGAGCTGGGCATTTGTGGAGCTGTCCGCAGGGAAGATCTGCGCCGTGATGGTGGCCTCTCCTTGTCCACCAAAAACCTCAACACTGGACCAGTCGACAAAGATACGCAGACGCACCGTCCCATCCGATGACGGAGAAAGGTTGGCATAGTAAACGTCCGCAAAAGTGCCGTCAAACGAGGTGTCACCCGACTTGGCACGGTCGATGAAGACTTGCTTGGTAGAGAAATCATACCCAACTCGTGTCTGCTGTGCGAAGGTGTTGTCGCCTCGAACCGCAATTCCGAACTCAGCCTTCCCTTGGGCCTGGTTTGCGTCCCTGTCTGAGAAGCTCAAATCGATGGCGACGGCCTTTCCAATGCTTCCCAGCTGGCGAACACCCTCTGACAAGGAATGCAAGGAGGTAACCTTGGCCTTCTTCGTAATCGCCGTCCAGTCTTCTCTGGGCTCCTGGACCACAGTTGCCTTCCCGTTGATTGTTTTCAGGGACAGATGACGGGGGATGCTCATCGCACTGCGCCAGGGCTTTGTCGGAATTGCCTGACCGTACTGCCAGTTATTCATCCAAGCGATAATCGTGTGCTGGTGCACTGGAAGTCCACTCCAACCGACAGCGGCGTAGAAGTCCGGACCAAAGTCCAACCAGTTAGCCGTTGGTTGACTCTGTGCGGAGATGTCAGAGAAGGAAATTCCATCGATCAGGAGATGACCCCAGCCACCAGTGGCAGTGTCGACGATTTCAACAACGGCCGTGGCGTTCTCAAGGGCAGTGACATCCCAGCTTTGCCAGGCGAGATGTTCGGAGTCGGTCCCTGTGGCGGATTGCACGACTTTGCCGTCCACCTTGAGCTGGATCGCGGTTTCGTTGATATTGTTTCCTCCGCCGATCAAAAAGTTGATATACTTATGTGAGATGACGAAGGCAGGTGAGGTTAGAGTTCCCGTACTGTTGTCGCCCTTGAGGTATGTGTTCACCAGCCGATCTCCAAGGAAGCCAGTCACCTCAGTCTGGTCGGGTAGAGTACCAGCGGCGGGGGATGCTCCAACGAAGTCACCAGTGGCTTTCCAGCCCAGGTCAGTGAAAGTGCCATCGCCTTCGAAATCCTCGAAGATGACGCTGTTGGTAGGAGGGGCTCCCTCATAGATACTATCCGGGTCCGCGGTGAAATTTGTCCCGTCAAAGTCTCCCACAAAGTACTGGGTTCCAGAGCCCGTTGTGCCAGGAGGCCCACCGGGGTTGAGGCCCAGAAGGGCAACCCATTTCAAATTAGACGAATCACCATCCAAAGGCAGTGCGAAGAGGCTGGGACATTCCCAAACCCCACCGACAGCATTGGCTGGTCCGAATTCACTGATAAAGGTCCATTCCTTGAGATCTGGTGATGTGTAGATGACCATCTTGTGGAGCTTTGCGACTGACAAAACCACTATCCATTGCTGAGTTTCTTCATGCCAGAAGACATTTGGATCACGGAACTCCATATACTGATCTTCGTACGGAGAGGGGGGATTGAGGATCACCGGGTTGCCCTCATCGTACGTGGTCCAAGTATGACCCTTGTCAACACTATAGGCAATGGATTGGGCTTGCTGGTTTGCACGGATGTGTTTTCCACTCGGCAAGGTCTGTTCCACGGGGTACTGCACAGCATCCGATTAGATTGGATCCTTTTCTCATACAACACTGCACGCGCTGCTCAAGAGATCGCAATGCTAACTTACATAGGATGTGAACATAGCTACCAAAGGCGCTTTCTTTCCTCGGCCAAACCCGCTCGTATTTTGTTCATCCACGATGGCGTTGCCAGAAAAGAACATTTCGGTGATGTTATCCGGAAAGCCACGCGCTTGAAGAGCGACGGGCTGCTCGTCCCAGTGAGTAAGATCCTTACTGGTGGCATGACCCCATGACATTGCTCCCCATGTCGCACCGCCTGGATTGTATTGGTAAAAGAGATGGTAAGTTCCATCGACATAAACGAGGCCATTGGGGTCATTCATCCAGTTTTTGGCAGGGCTGAAGTGGTATTGCGGACGGTACAACTCAGTGTACGCCTTCTTCGCGTGGGCGGTTTCTGCCTGGAATGGGAGGATCCCAAGCAGGAGACTCTTAGCAAGGTCAGAGACTTTCATGGCGCAAACTTGATGAAGTTGAGGGGGGGGGGGGGGGGGGTTGCTCACTGGGATGAGGGGAAAAGATGCTGTTCATCGGCACATTTATACAAAACGTGTTGCCTGATCGAACCTTTCGGCTAATCTCTATCGCAGAGGGCCGGATCTAATTTGCGAGAGTCAATTTAAATTCCGTTTTGTTTGGATCTTAGGTATACCACTATGCGAAGGAATCCCCCGCAATCCTGTATCTTCCTGCAGGAGTATATCTTTGCTCCGCGTCATGGTATCGTCGCGGAAGCTCTGATCACCTCCGCGATACCAAAAATCCCGCAAAAATCTAATTTAGTTTAATTTATTTCCCCACAACCAAGTCGGTAGTGCAGGATTTCCCCGAAACTTCGCCGGGCTGCTTCACTAGTGCGGGGTAGTGAATTTAGTGATACGTACGATCAAAGACGGGATCGAATATGGCGCCATCTAACCCGCTTCTAGAAACTTCTAACGGCACACTCCAGGCTAATTTACACCCCCGCATACTCCCAGGAAACAAGGTCCTAGTTACAAACGCTGATCCTTTGAACTCATTTCCGGGGTAAGTGGTGAGGGTAGAATGGCAGTCCTTCTTCAGCATACAGTGGATTAGAGCTATACCTCGTAGAACATAAGACGTGTAAGTGCTCGGGTTGTATACAAGGTGTATATATAGGGAGCAAGAACTCCCCATTATCATTCATGCCTTCCATTTGAACAGCATATCAAATTAAGTACAAACAAACCTTACCCTTATACTTGTTATCTTACTTCCCTTTACCGTTCTTTTGGTTTCTACACCAAAACCATGGGCCCTCTTCCCTCCATGATGCCACTAGCAGTATACATTGCGTGCGCTATTTTTGGGCTTACCCTGGCCGATGACTTCCGCCCCTTGTTCCACTTCGTTCCTGATGTGAACTGGATGAATGAGCCGAATGGTCTGATTAAAATAGATTCAACCTGGCATCTATTCTACCAGCACAATCCAACTGGAAATTTCTGGGGCAATATCAACTGGGGTCATGCAACAAGCACCGACCTAACCCACTGGGACTACCAGCCCATCGCTATCGCAAACGAGAACGGTGTTGAAGCATTCACTGGCACATGTTACTACGACATCGACAATACTTCGGGGCTGGGGACGACTGAGAGGCCGCCATACCTGGCCTTTTTCACCGGGTACTTTCCTTCGAATGGGGTTCAGGACCAACGTCTTGCATACAGCGTCGATGATGGAGCCACCTGGACAAAGCTTCAGGGCAACCCTATCATTTCCCAGCAACAGGAATCACCCCACGACTCATCCGGCGGGCTCGAGAGTCGGGATCCCAAGGTGTTCTTTCATGAACCCTCGGGAAAGTGGGTAATGGTTCTGGCCCACGGAGGCCAAGACAAATTGACCTTTTGGTCCTCATCGGATACGAAGAATTGGACCTGGGAGAGTGATTTGGCTTCTAGCCAAGTAAACGGATTTCCCTCGGGAGCCACCGGTTGGGAAGTACCCGATATGTTTGAACTCCCGGTTCAAGGCACATCGGAGACAACTTGGGTCCTGATGTTCACCCCGGCGCAGGGATCACCCGCTGGCGGAAACGGTGTTCTGGCTCTCACGGGTACCTTTGATGGATCCGTGTTCACAGCTGACCCGGTTGACGCTTCTTCCCTGTGGCTCGACTATGGCCGCGATTTCGACGGGGCTTTGAGCTGGGAGAACGTCCCTACATCTGATGGTCGTCGCATTATCGCTTCTGTCATGAATAGCTACGGCACCAATCCTCCTACAAATACCTGGAAGGGAATGCTCTCGTTTCCCCGGACCTTGGCCATCAAGCAAACCGACTCCAAGAGGTACTTTCTCCAGCAACCCGTGGCGGAGCTAGACACCATCGGTACATCCATCTCAGCAATTCGCAACCAGACAATCCAGCCTGGTCAAACCCTACTTTCGTCGGTCCAAGGGACATCCCTAGATATCCGCCTGTCTTTTGTTCCCACTCCTGGCTCGACACTGTCTTTGGCTGTGCGGAAGGCAGGATCCGAGCAAACCGTTATTGAGTATGACGAGTCCACCGCCACTCTTTCCGTTGATCGAAGCGCCAGCGGAAATATTTCGTACGATCCAGCAGCAGGCGGTGTTCACAGCGCTGACCTGCAGGCCGATAGTACAGGAGCTGTACATCTTTGGGTCTTGGTTGACACTTGTTCAATCGAAGTGTTTGGTGGACAAGGAGAAGTTGTTATATCTGACCTCATCTTCCCCAGTGAGACCTCTGTGGGTGTATCCTTGGATGTGACCGGTGGAGCAGTCGATCTTTTGTCTGTGGATGTTCGAAGTGTTTCACTTGGGTAAGCATGGATGAAATCTTTGAGCGAGATGAGAATTCTCTTTATTATTGGGTATCCAGTCACCAAACTTTACTTTCTCATTCTTTCATATATTGAAAGCTTTTGCTTTTATTGCTTCACTTTTATCATGAGTTTGGTATCACAGTCTAGGTGATAATTAACCTAACGTCTTCATCAATGTTATTTACTGCAAGTAGAAAATGGAAGCCCATCCCACCAACTCCAATAATACTAGGTGATCTTTCAAACAGGAACGCTGTAACCCAACCATAAGCCAGTGTGAGGCCTTGGTAGTCAATGAAATTCCAAATGCGTGGCCAGTTTCTATATATATTCCCGACAACTTTATCAATCATGAATGGAGAAATAGTTCTTATCAGAATAAAACCAATCGATTAGCAATGCAAGAGTTAAGTCAATCCATATTCTCAAAGCTTTCAAAATTGTTACTAATTACTAAAAATACGGCATTGATCATAAATTATATATTTCATCCAGGTGTGCGGACGAGCCCAACCCTTCCCCTGACAAAACAATAACGGTCAACACGAAGTTACGGACACCGTACCCTATATGTTCAACCGAGGAAAAAGAAATAATATGCAGATACCTATATAATAGGCAAAGAGAATGTGTTTCATATCATATTCGCCTGAGACAACTTCTCCTCTAGCACCCATCGCATATGTTCAACGGAGGGACTCAACCTACTGGCATGCTGAAGACTATTAAGAGCACCAACAAGGCTGCTTGTGGAATTGGGATGTGTTAGACCCTTTAGAAGTGGGATTTCGGTCATTTTTACAGCCACTAATGACATCGTAAAGACACTAGACATATTTTCAACTCAACCACATTCCATCACATAGAAGGGGGGTGGAGGGATGCAACCCACCTTGCACAGAATTGCCACGTCTTAGGCGGATATGACCGAATAGCAGCGGTCGCTGCAGCTAGGAAGCTGATTATAGATTCGAAAAGAAGTGGGCAGTAAGGGAGCAGCTCCGGGTCCGGGTGCCTGGTTGCCAGGATATTATATACGGCCGGCCAGTAGAGCGAGACCTCACACGCGTGATACTTTGCTTTCGCCAACGATAGCCGGTCAGCATCAGTTCCATGTGCCTCGGGATTTGTAAATAGACCGGAGCGAACTGTATCTGGCAGTGAATTATACCATTCAACGAGAAGCTGTCCACGGTCCCTTGATGGGGGGCTCTGGGGGGTTTTGGAAGATGGACTGCTTGAATCCAAATCTACTAACTGCTGCAACTCGATCTGCATGCGGAAATATGGGACTTGAATAGGGCCAGTATCGGGCTCTGGCGACGCGGACTCGTCTAGAGGAAATTCCCAGGTAGCATCGCTATCTTGGGGAAGCGGAACCGAGGCGTCGCTGTTTTGCCGAATTACCGAAAACAAACGCAGGTGGGGTGATATTTCACTGGTACTCATCATTAGGACTGAAAAGAATAAATTAAAATGACCAAAGATAAACAAAAAGGTTGGCTGGGAAGGATCACTTTGCGGACGAACCTTCTGAGGATCAAAATTGACCAGCACAGCCTATTTAGCAAATGTGAGTCTGGTGATGTCCCCTGGATGGTTTGCCTACCCAGTGTTAGTCTAACCCAACGCTGATTTCATTCAAAGCATCCCCGGGAGGGTATGGATACATTCTTAAAAGATTTTGGACCCGTAAGACCGCTAGCTGAAGATACTTGTACGCCTGTAGCGGACGCACCTGACAAGAATAATATATGCTGAAAAGGATGAAGCATTGCGCACTCGTCACACAATCCTCCTGGAGTACGACTGGAAGCATGGAGCATGCGGTCTCGAAGTGATGCGACGGTGATCCGGAGTATGGGTTCAGTAGCAGGAAACCTATCGAGACCACGAGAAGGGCTAGACAGGAACTGGTTGAGGGTGGGAAACCCTGTAGTTTGGCCGCAAAGAACTCCTCGGTAAAAGTAGTGTGGAGGACGGGGTAACAAAGTTGCACTTGGTCGTGGAAGCTCTGTAGTAATCTATCACGGCACCTATATTAGTTTCTTCTCAAGGATTTCTGCCGCTTCTAAGAAGAATATACATTGATGATGCCTCGTCCGAAAGGTCAAAGAATTCTGGATCTGGCGGAATGTCGGCGGTGGCTCCAGAAGGTTTCTCCAGTTTGTACAGGACCGAGGATAGGGTTGGGCTGAGGCCGAGGATTTGCATGAGAGATGCCGAATTGATACCCAGAGCGGGGACTCCAGCCCCCTTACACGCGGTGAGAGTCAGAGGGTCAGGGAGGAAATGCTTTTGAGAGCGTGTTCTACTCAGGGTATCTCTGATATAGTCCAACCGCTCCCTGATACTGGACAGTTCCTGTACCAGTCTACCGAATTAGGTAGCGATACAGTGCGAACGGTGAGATTTTGGTAACTCACGGCGGCGGCGGAGCATCTGCAGCTGATACTGGATATACACACTCAAGATCACGTATAGTGCAAAAGTCACATTTTGGGCGCTGCTTGTCGCATTTGCGTCGTCGATCCCGACATTGAGTGCACGCAAACACCACCCCTCTGGTGTTCATCGCTGAGATGCCCCTGCGAAATTTCACTCCTTTGAATTAAACGATTCGAGTTTGGAAAAAGAAACACGAGTAACTCTATGATAGTTAATTCCATCGAAGGGGACTTCACAGCTTAAAATAATGACATGCGGCTGTGATTCGTGGTTGGTGCGATTCTTGGCATCGCGGAGTGTGCCCACCGACTCCGCGATGGCATTCCCCACCATCAATGCCCACAAGTAAGTTGGCCCAACAATTCAATTGCCTTTCACGCTATACCACTAAGAAGGATCACAGAATGGGGAAAGAAAAATGACTATCTGCCCAACTAGTGGAACGACTCATCCCCATAATCAATTATCTGGGGCGATACGACATGGGCCACCTTCCCCGCTCGGTCCCCAGCGGCCTGTGTGGAGGAACATTAGCCGGTATTCGGAATGTACAAAGGGTATCCTAATAAATACCCCGCGGGATGCAGGTCGCCAGGCTGCTGTGGAGCAAATACTCTCGAAAGTGCGGAGCATTCTTCTATCATGAGTCCCTTGCCTCACGGTTTCCACAGCAGCTTATCGGACGTCCTCATGGCGAGGGACGCCCATCGGCCAGATAACCTTCCAGAGGCCCTCATTCTGGAAGCATGGGCGCAAGGGCTGATGGCCGGGGGGTTGGTCGTCATGGCCGCCATCACATTCGCGAATATGCGGTCTGGCATCCTATTACACAAGCTGATTTTATTAGAAGTACGGCAATCCCACTCGCCTGTGTTGGCTTAGAGATTTCCTCGCTAATTTCATCTCGATAGCTAATTCTGGCACTGCCTCATGGCACATTCATCTTTGCGCCAGAGCCCGTATACGGGTGGTACCTGTCAGCGACCGCAATTGGACTCATTATATCGTGGTCATTGCATAATGTGATCGCGTGGATGAAGAACAAGCCGTTCATGAGCCGCCCTTTGTCGTACACGTACATTGGGACGATCATTCTGGTTCAGCCTTACTGGGTGTTGGAAATGTACGCCAACTTCGGCTACTTCAATAACATCAATCCGGTAATATATGAAAAGATTCGCCCGTGGGAAGCATTCTTTAGGTATTCTCTCCTCTGCCTATCCCGTTGCTTCAACTACCTATACTCTGTGAAACACTGTAGACTGATCCGGAACTTGCTCAGGGACCCATGGTGGATATACACAACCTGTAACATCTTCTGGGTTATCAAGAAACACTATAACTTCCGCATCATTGAGCTTGTCCACGAGTGTCCCCGCTTTGGCATCATGCTAGCGTCGATGTGCTTGTCCATCATCTTTTTAGCGTTGGATGTCATGAGCGTGACGGGCGTGTTCCAGGGACACATGGAGCTGGGAATCAATCCCTTCTGGAAGGTGAGCCGCAGAAGACTCCTCGTAGGTTGAGGGAAAGAATGCTAAATGTCGCATAGCTATGTTTCATGTTCAAGTGCCTCTGCGATGCAGTGATTCTGGACGACTTTAAGACCGCCCTCGACAAGCTCAGTAGGCGTTGGCTCTTACGGCAGGGGATGGACAACTGCCTAGGTATGACCTATTCTTTCTTCTTACTTTCTAACGTCTAACACTTGAATGCTCGCCAGATGATCAAACTCTTCCGGACGTTTGCAAGGAGATTAGCAATCCAACCACTTATCCTGAGCCCAGTTTGAAACTCCCGTTAACCGCAAATTATATCGCGAGGGTCGCTTGACATCTGGCTTATGTGGTCATGGACTTTGTAGTTAATAATGGGTGCAAAGCTCACAAAATATGTAAATAGATGTAGGAATGTTCTGGAATATTCTACTTGGGCTGGCTGTGAGGGCCCTAGAATTCACCTTGGCCACACCCTCGTATTCTCAAAACTTTGCTAGGCGGGGTAAATGTGGCATGAGCACAAATAATAGGAGCAAGAGGTGGCGAAATCCGTCTAATTCCCAAAAGGACCGTAGGACGGTCAAACCATTACTCCCAGTCACTGCAGGTGTAACCGAGGAGCGAGTGGGGACGGCGATAGCACGGACTCTCGCCCTCCTCCAAGTGGTTATTCTTGCTTATTTCCCAAAACCACAAAAGGTTAATTTAAACTAAACACCCACTAGTCGTAGCACGTAATTTAGGGTCGTCCACCTCTGGTGATTCTTTCTTGGTAAGCCAACCAAAATCTTTCCAGGTGCTGATCGTCACGCAAGTCTCGGTGTCAGCAGGCCACAATCGTAAGATAAATTACAACCAAAACCCGTTCTACCAAGTATTCTACCAGCCTTAGTACATCCAATCCCCGCTTTTATAGTCATTCCGTGTCGATGAAGGGTGGTTCACGCGAATATCCCCTCGGCAAGAGACACCAAGGCCAGAAAGCTGGGGTTAGCGTGTAAAATAAGGATTGGACCCATGGATAGCCACCCAAACCTAACAGATACGAGCTTAGCACGTTCATCTACCGGTGTCTGATCATGAAATCTAGTGTTTCGGCCACAGACCGGTCCCCATTCGGGCAACGTTGAACCATGCCTAGGGATGGACCAGGCCGGACCTGAGCCGTAAGCCAACTATGTCCCCTGCATTCTTAGTCTTACTCGGTTAGAGACTCCACAAGAAAGTTCTGGAAGGCTTCTAGAAGGGAAGGAGAAGCCCGTAGCGGTGCCCGATGACGCTATCCCTGGACCATTCTTGCATAGAAATGAAGCTTGGCAGGGGTGGACGCACACGCTAAGGCCCTCGGTGTGCTCGCTTCAGGTGTGCCGGACCCTGCAGAAATGGACCAACCAGGGTGGTAGTACCAACAGGGAGTCCGGTGTAGTTGACAGGATGATAAGGAGTTGGGTGAACCGACTGTGAGGCTGTCATGATCAAAGAGGTTATGAACATTTGAGTATCCGCCAGGATCACATCTCGTTCATCTGGTCAGTACAATAGTTTAGGAGACGCAATGAATCCCGTTTGGAATTCCAAGAAGACTCGCCGGCGACGGAACCCTCAGGCGTGCAGCACCTGTCGTGAAAGGCGAACGAAATGTGATGGCCAACGTCCCAAATGCTCCTTTTGTACGGAGCGTAGGAGGGACTGCTTCTATCTAGGGCTGCCTGATCTCCCCCCTACCCCGTGAGTGTCTTCATACCATTCAGCGCATTATTCCATTTTCTGAATCATCAATATAGCCTTGAAATGGAGGTATCAATGATCTGGGAACGACTCGATCAGATTACCTCTGTCCTAGGCGCTTCTTCCCCTCAGCAGGCCTGTTCGCCAGAGAGGCAAGTTTGTGGCAGTGAGAGTGGTGAGGAGTCGGCTATGCTTAGAGGATTTCCATATATGATACTCCAAGATGAATCATTCATGGCTCTCCTTGGACTTGACCTGTCGTTTGCGCGGCATATTGAACAAATGGGACGCAATCGAGGCGTGCCTTCGGTTCGCTCCTCGAGATCCCCGGTTATAGGGATAGGTCATGACCAGGCATTGAGGTAAGGAACAAGCTCTTCCATCCTACATCAAAACTCCAATACCTAACAGTTAATCTACATAGCCTTTTGAGCACCTTCGCTGAGCATGTCCATATCTGGTACCCAGTGCTACACGCGAACTTTAGCAGTGAATTTATACACTCAATCACGAACTCCTTCCCACCATCACCAGAGTCATGCCTTACGCTTCTTGTTTTAGCAATCGGGGGTGTGGTGGGAGATAAACCTTTCAATCGCCCGGACGGATATAATCAAGACAGTCCATATGTGGAAGCGGCTATGGAGATGCTACCGTGCATATTGGCCGAGGCTGATGGCGTCCGGACCACACAATGCCTTCTCCTATTCAGTATCTACTTCCTGTGCTGTGTCCAACCATCCCGTGCCCATGACTTCGTGTCAATGGCCTCACTTAATTTGCAAACCGATTTACAAAAGTGAGCTTGCCAATTCATTCTTACTTTTACTATGGTAACCTAACCGTGGTGGTCTACTAGTGACCGCGAAGGGATGGATGAGTCCTCGAGCATTATCGGAAATTGCTACTGGACTGCATTATTAATCGAAAGGTTGCTGCCCCTTCCAACCAACTATAATCGAATCTAACAGGTGCAAGCGAAATCCTCGTACAGCTCGACCTTGGGAGTAGCGGCATTTGGGACCTCACCCCCCTCGCACCAATGCCAATCAGCTGCGAGACCTGGATGTTGCCACTTCAGCTCTCAGCAGCTCTAGAGTCTACTACAATCACCAATTTCCCCCACGAGATATTAAATAGCGGCCTCTCGGAACCCGATATGTCCTATTTGATAACCGAGATAGCCATGCGAAAGATGCTCCAGTGCTGCACTTGGTCTGTGAGAGAGCTTTCACCCGGCTGTTTCGGGTATGCACATATCGTTGCTACCGAGCTAGAGAGGCAGCTAGACGAATGGCGCAAGTTTCTACCTGAGAAATACAGATTCGAGGAAGAGGAAGGTGAAGCTACTCCCAGCCCAGCCTCACCTCAGGTGGAATTCCTACGCACGCAGTACTACGCGTTCAAGGCATCGGTTTATTGGCCCGCGGTTTACCAGGCGCTCGATACGGGAAGAGTGAATGATTCTCTGCTCCCGAACTGCTGCCAATTTTTTGAGTCCTACGCCGCATTTATTAGCAGTGCTGCACGCTCGGTGCAGATGTGTAGGCCTAATCGCTGGACATTATGCACAAGGTGGGTCCCAGGACGATCATTGGCTTATAGTATGTGGCTGCTAACGAAGAATCTCGGATTTTTGTAGCGTGTTTACCATTTCCATGGCAGCCTGGGTGGGCTCAGAAATGTCGTGTCTAGTTTCCATAGTCAAACCGACATTTATTCGAAGCTTTCAGTTAGCAATCCGGGTTTTCGAGGATGTTCGAGGCGTCAGTCCCTCCATTGATGAGATGGGCTTAGTGCTCAAAGACCGCGCATCCTCTATACTATCATCTACGTCTTAGATGGCGAGAATACTACTCCCTCGTCATGGTGCTATCACACGAGTCCACGGTCACAAAGGTGTTTTATTGAATTTATGAGGCACAATAATAGACAGATTCAAGTTAGTACAAGGGTTACCAATAGAATAGATATTTTTTATACGCAGCACGTGTAGCTCCCAATGTGTAGTAAAATACACTTAGAATAGCCCAAGGTTTCTGCGTGCGCCGGAGTCAACCGGGCTGTCATCAGTGATGGTGAAATAGTTTTCTTTCCCTTCAACTAGCGGGGTTCTTCGGGCTACTCCAGCGCCTTGGCTCAGCTATCAGGGGGCCTTGACAGCACTGCCTCAGAGACGGCGTTAAAAAGCACGAACCAGGCCCTGATTCAGTCTGAGTCATATCTAGGTCTCTAATAGCGCTGCAGTTTGATATTTGAATGTGATACGCTGCTCCTTACTACCCACTGAGATTGCTTTTTTTTTCTCCGTCCCCCAAGACACCTGCCAGCTCGCCTTGCCTAGAGAAAATGCCCATCGTCACCGCAGCATAACATGGCTGTCTTCCATCTTTTCCCCCGTCTCCCCTTCGAGCTTCGGGCTCTGATTTGGGTGCTAACAGTCGAGCCCCGGACAGTCGAAGTCCATCCGAAGTGCGACACAGTGTGGACAGAGGACAAACGTATAATCACCGTCTCACATATAACCACATTAATTGCGGTGCCTGCGACGCTACACGCCTGCCACGAGGCCCGAAATCAGGGCCTGTACCAACAAGCATTTAATATGTCTACAGGAGGCGCTGAACCGCGATATGTCTGGGTGAACTTTGAGATCGACATGATCGCGATCGGATCAACGCACCTTAAGCAATTTCGTCCTAAGGGCCGGCTGCTGAGAGCGCCAGGATGATGAATGGTTTTACCATTAGAGAGCAAGGCACTTAGAACGTATTCTAACCTAGTGGAAATCCATGTGATCTGTCTGATGGGCCTCCTAGATTGGCACGAGGCGTGGGAGGATCTTTACTGGCCGTGCCCAAGGGAGAATTTGAGGTTTATCGACAAGGAGACCGGCAAGGTGGCGGTGGGTGGGGACCTGGATAGGATGGAGGAGGAACGGATGGCAGCGTTGCCTGAATGATTGTTAGATCAATTATTATGTACCCCGAATGAACTTGCTGTTCTGTATGAATTGACTCAGTGCAGAATATAAATTCTCTTCGGCTCGGTTAGGTCCAAAATGAAACGTCAATATATCGATTCCTCTACCATATCCCTATCTTCAGTCGACGTAGCTATTTTGGTATAACTATTTTCAACAGGAAAAGAGCTGAGACTTTATAGTAACTCATCGAAATAAACAGAGGAATCGATGAACTCCAGATCTGGAAGCGGTTGGTCCAGCAGTTCCTGCAAAAAGGGTTCAGAGAGCGCCGTTCCAGCCGTCATGAACTCGCCTATCGATGACCACTCAACTTCAATGCCTGTGTCGAGGTTTAGAGTGCCATTTATTCCTGAGGACTCAATAGCGGTAGTTGAACCTCCCGCACACATCTGCCCCTGTCTGGCCGCCATAAGTGGCTTCATCGCCTCAATATGCTGACAAAATTCACCAGCTGGAAAATTCCCATTATCGCGAAGTTGAAAGAGGAAATGAACGGCCGACTCGAACTGCTCTTCGTCGCTCTGGCGATCCTTGCTCTCCGGGAGGAGGCTAGAAATGGCGAGAATAGTAGCGGCGGAGAAGAGGTACTGGGTGTAGAAGTAATCGAAGATCATGAATGTGCCGTTGACCCAGCTGTCGATCAGTAACCGGCTGGAGTGGCGAGCACAACGAATGCAGGTTTCCGAGAGAGCGGATGCGGAGACTGGGACTTTGGCCTTGGCAGTCTGTTCCGTTCTATGTGTTTCTGAGAGGGCTTCGCGGTGTGTGCGCAGGACATGCAGGAGGATGGGACGTGTAGTGAGGATCGCGAGCTAAGGGTACCGTTATTCAGTCAGTCAGTTATTCGGGTTTAGGGGGGGGGCAGAAGTTTGACAGACCTGGTTGAACAAAAGATGGAGAGACCTCGTCTTAGGATCAATATCTCCCTCATCGTGTTTTGTATCAATCTGAAGCGACGCCGGAAGATCCTCTAGCCATTGCCGCAAGTCCTTGAATGCTTCTTGAACTCGCTGCGAGAGCGAAGTCTGCTGCTTTTTCTTCGTGTATATTGAATAGATAATTCTCCCTGATAGCCGTGCTAGCCCAATTCTCGCGATGAAATAGCCACTATCTGGAAAGTCAGACGGCCCACCATCAACTCGCGGGTTTGATGGCAGACCAACCTCGATCTCATCGTCTGTGATTGCAGACGGATATCCCAGTTTGGCCGCCCACATTCGATCAAAAGTGTACGCAGTCCACCAGACACGGTTCCGGTGCTCGCGCTCCCCCGCATCGTTGAGCTGGGATTCGGGTACATTGAGGTGCAGACCCATAATGATGGCAGCCCGAACGGCTGAGCCAGCTAGGCTGTATGCGGAGTGCCGCCGGTTCAGGCAAAGAGAGTAGTATGACTGCACTGTAGTTAGTTTGGGCGTGGCAAAATATGAGAGATAACTAACTAGTAGCAACCAAGTCTCGACCATATCAATAACCGGCCTCTCACTGATGACACGGAGAATCATCGTCGCCTTTGCAAAGTATTCAATGCCTGGAAAAGTTCCCTTTTCCGTACATCCAATCCTCGTCGCGTACATCTCCCCAATTGCGAATAAGGCCCAGAGCTTACTCCTACTAAGCGAGCTATGCCAGACTGGGTTCCGAATGGCATGTTCCAACTCTTCAACGACGGTACTAAGCCTCACAATATGATAGCAGCGACCCAGGCATTTTACAGCGACCTTGACCAGAAATCGTGCACGCGCAGGACTTGGCCAGGGACAATTGGCATCTGATAAGGTGAGAAGTTGTTCATCGCTCGGGAAGTTAACTCGAGGGATGTGGCTGTGCTGGGCAGTCGACATGGCCTGACGGAAGCGAGTCGCAAAGGCCGCATCCGATGCTTCAGCAACTAGGATTGGTGGGTGGTGAATCGCATCTGTGCTGACGAACCAAGGTGCATTCGCCAACTCGGGGCCCTGGGTGGTCGCTCTCGTTGGGGTTTCTTCACCTTGTGTTCGGTTCGCATCGACTGAATCACCGGCGCCACGCTGGGGCCTTTCTGGTGAGTAGGACCTACGAAGCCTTTGATTCTCAGAAATAAGACTATCGAGATAACTATCACAATCAGTTAGCAAAACTCAATAGGATTGACACGCTTGACTTTTACTCACTGTTGGCTCACTTTAACCAGCCGGTTCTTCCGAGGATATACGCATTCAACTGCCTTATTTGCTTCGCGGCAGTTGGAACAGGGAGTTCCTCCTGAGCATTTAACCTTGCGCGAGTGGCATCGGCGACACCTAAAGGCAGGATTAGTGGGCCGAAGTACCTATTGTGGCAGGAAACAGAAGGCTTACGCTATTGGCCTACATTTGGGGCGAACCTCACCCTGCATTCTCATACTCATCGTTTGCCCAGTCCCTTCATTCATTTTACATGAGGGAGTGAGGGAATGTAATAAAGTGATGGACGGTGGCAAAGTGAAATCTCCGTCATCGACTTCGGCCAAATCCTATTTTCGCCGACATCCTGACTAATCGCCCACTGAACAAGTACCTGCGCAGGATGATGGTCTCCAAACAACTGAAGCTTCAATGGCCTCTTGAATCGGTGTTAGCTTTACGTTTTGCTCCAATATTTACAACGTATCTAACGTATTCTGTGTAGAAATGCCGCGATTTGACGGTACATCTCGACCGGGTTAGAGTACATGGGAAAGTGCCCGCTCTCCGGAATCTCCGCCAGCTCCACGCCCGCCGTCCCCAGCCTCGCGAGGTATGACAAATCTCGATTCTCCTCCCCAAACATAAACATCTTCGGACACGGTAGCCCCAAAAACATGCCTAGTAGATCTTCCTCGTCGGACAGATGAACCATCGACTCGAAGATCGGCCGCACCGCCCCAGCGCGCACCCTCGCGCGCAGAGTGCTCGCATACAAGGGACTGGAAAAGGAGTTAATCTTCCGGGTGCGGTCAATGAAATCATCGAAAAATGCCTCCGGGTCATCAGAAGGGAATGTGAAGATTTGGCGGCTTAGAAAACAGTCCTCCGGTGCGAGGTTGCCTTTGATATCCACGAAACTGAGAACGCGGTCGGGATAGTCGTGTGCAAGGAGGAGAGCGGTCAACCCGCCCATTGAGTGGCCCATGAGGTTGAATTGGGTGATATTGAAGTGCGCGAGAAATGCCACTGTGGCTGCGACAAGAAACGGAATATCCATGGCGGACAGATTGTCGCTTGTGGAGTGCCCGCATCCCGGGGCATCGAAGGCGATGAACCCATAGTGCTGTAGTTCCGGATGAAGACCGAGGTCGGCCAGGTCTTCTTTGCAGGAGCCGAAGCCATGCAAGAAGAGAATCGGTGGATGGGCGTTGAGGTTGTGGACTGTGGACAAGTTGAGCTTCACGCCGTTGACCTGCAACGGAACCGTCTCGTAAGTGAGTGGCATGCTGTCGGAAAGAATATCAATGCCCTTAAAATAATGAATAGTCCCTAGAAAGCAAGCGGAAAATATTTATATTGTGTAGCAGTGAGTCTGAAAACTGTGTATGGAATCAAAGCGGGACCGGCGAAATGTCATTTGGCCGCCCGAATAGCGTGTTGGCCGATGAGGATGCTGTTACCAGCCCCAGTGTTATAATTCTTATACAACAGAGGTGCCAGATTCAAGCATGCCATCTCAAAAATTAATTTCAAAAATGGCAAAGCAATATCTGGACATCCAAATTGCCCGTCCGGACATTGCGTTCGGTCTAATGGCCGACTTTGATGCAGACCCTCACCCAAGAAAAGTCTCCCTGATCGCCGGAGCATATCGCGACGAAAATGGAGAGCCCTGGATCCTACCCAGCGTTAGAAAGGTACTTTAAACGTCACTTTCCAATAAGAGACCGTGATTAATAACACCTACAGGCAAAGGAACGCCTCAGCAACGCCACCCACGAATACCTAGGCATCGCAGGGTCGCCAGCCTTCACCAACCTTGCCAAATCCCTCATCTTCGGCCATCTCGCCTCCAGCCTCCAAGACAACGCAACCTCAATCCAAACCGTCTCCGGGACAGGCGCAAACCACCTCGCAGCCGTATTCCTGTCTCGTCATCTTCGCCCAAATCGCGTCTTCATCCCCTCCCCGACGTGGATCAATCACAAGTCGATCTGGGAGATGGCTGGGGTAACAGTAGCAGAGTATCCATATTACTCCCATACCACGAAAGAAGTCAATATCACAGGAATGCTAGATACGCTGGAGCAGGCTGAACCGAATGATGTCGCCATCCTCCAAGCCTGTGCGCACAATCCCACCGGCGTAGACCTGTCGCAGTCCCAGTGGAGGCAGATCGCGGCCCTCATCCAGCGCAAGCAGCTATTCACCGTCTTTGACAGTGCCTACCAGGGCTTTGCGACGGGCGACGTAGACGGCGATGCGTGGGCTGTTCGCCATTTCGTAGAGAATGTCCTCTCAAACGAAACACATCCAGGCTTATGTGTGGCGCAATCGTTCTCAAAGAACTTTGGGCTGTACGGTGAACGTGTTGGTGCCTTGCATCTCGTTTTGCCACGGCATCTTTCGGCGCAGGGGGCGCGCTCGGAATTGATGCGGATTGTACGGGCGGAGTATTCCAATCCGCCGCGGTTTGGGGCCAGCATTGTGGAAACGGTCCTTGGTGATCAGGAGTTGAGAGCTCAGTGGAAAGCGGATTTGGAGACGATGAGCTCACGGATCCAGAAGATGAGATGTGTGCTGAGGCGGAGGCTAGAGGAGGAGACGCGGGCGGATTGGTCACATATTGAGAAGCAGATTGGGATGTTTAGCTATACCGGCTTGGCTGATGAGCAAGTGACCCGACTGCGGAAGGAGTTCCATGTCTATTTGTTGCAGTCAGGTCGGATGAGTGTGTGTGGCCTGAACAAAGGCAACGTGGAGTATGTGGCGCACGCTGTTGGTGAAGTCATGAAGACAAACACGGCTATTTAGTTGTTAGCAATGAAACAAAAGTCGCCCAAGCTACCGTACCCTTGGACAAAATCCATACGGATTCGATCTCAAGGGCCCTTGTGAATGTCAAAATTGCGCCCAAAAGGTCGTCAAGCAACCACGTTGATCATAGACAATCATAAATGCACGCTATGATTGATGGAGAAGATTATGTTCTGCCACGCTTTCCCGCCTTTCGGGGAGTTTATCGCCATGGTCCGTGCACACGCGCCATTTGGTGCGGCCTGACGCGTCAGGCCGCAGTAGATGACGGAGACATCAACAACTGGCCGTCGGTCACAGATTTCTTCGCCAATGCAATGGCGGAATTGGATAGAGACAATTTCCCCCCCAAACCCAGAATCAGACGGGGAATACGACTCCCAGCCGGTCTGTAATGACCATAGATATGGCATTAGTTTTGTCTTCGCCGATTAAACAATCAGGAAGACGGGATCCTCTCGACGTAATTCACAAAAATATATATTTGCAGATGGCTGAACCGAAGGGTACATCACCACGGCTCTGACGGCACAATTCTTATTATAACTTAACTACCGAGAAACTCCTTACCAGTTTTTGTCTATTTCCCCATCCATCTCCTTGATCGTCCTTCTCTAGCGATCTCCCACTTAAGACGATGAGTAAACCCACTATTTTAGACCGGCTCTCCGCACTTGACACCAATACGGTATCTGATGCCTTGGATTTTCTCCAAATCAAAGGAGCCACATACGGCTTACGACCACTCTGGGGCTGCCCAAAGATCGTTGGACGCGCCAGTACGGTGCAACTCGGCCCGAAGACGGACGCTGCTCCCACAACCCATCTCCTCACCCCCGTCATCGACGCGGTAACGACAGAAGAACGCATCCTCGTAATCTCCGGCGGCACCGATGGCGTATCTTGCTGGGGTGATATCATTGCTAATGCCGCGAAGGGGAAGCACATCCGGGGAACCATCATCGACGGCATGAGTCGTGACATTGACGGCAGCCGTGAAATCGGGTACCCGGTTTACGGTCGTGGGGTGACTATGATTAGTGCGCGTAATCGAATAGTCCAAGTTGACTCGGGCACGCCACTGCAGATGCGAGGCGTTACGGTCAATCAGGATGACTATGTTATTGCTGATACCTGTGGAACTGTGTTTGTCCCGGCTGAACGTATTGAAGAGGTCCTGGAATTGGGTGAGCGGATCGACCGTCGTCAGACACTCATGGTGCGGGATGTTCGAGCGGGTAAGCCTGTGTCTGAGGTTATGCACGACAAGCAGTTCGAAGCCATTCACGAGGCCAAACCTTCCGTTGCGGCGAAGGCTGCCCCAGAACCCTCTAGAGAAAATTCTAGAAAGGCGCGGACCGAGGATCAAGAGCTAGTAGCTCTGTTCGCCGAATCAGACACCCCTGGGGTATCGGACGCGCTGGACAAACTTGGCATTCCGGGGCAGGTGTTTAATATTATGCCGTTGACCAATTACAAAAAGGTTACGGTTGGTCCGGCCTTCACTGTACGTTATGTACCCGCCAGTGATCCGCCTGGGAGTGTTGGTGATTTCATCGACGACGTTGCAGTAGGCGATGTCGTGGTCATCGATAATGGTGGGCGCACGGATTGTACCGTTTGGGGCGATATCATGACGCAATATGCCGGACAGAGGGGAATTGCTGGGACGGTGATTGACGGGGTGTGCCGTGATGTGACCCGTGCAATTGACGATGATTACCCGCTCTTCACGGCGGGGCGGTGGATGCGAACTGGCAAGGATCGGGTGCAAGTAGGAGGCGTCAACGAGGCGATCGGTATCGGCAGGGTACGAGTCGAGCCCCGGGATATTGTTGTGGCCGATGCCAACGGCGTGGTTATTGTTCCACGAGATCGAGCCCGTGAGGTGGCCGAAGTCGCACGAAAGATCGAGGAGAGCGAGGCAGCCATCCGAAAAATGATCGCTAACGGGGCGACAATCGCTGAGGCGCGGGAGAAGCTCGGTTATCACATGCTGCAGCGTAAGGGATAGAAATCAGCAGGAGAAAAGCTCCAAAGCCTCTGAGGCGATGTGATGCTATTACTGGGGTACCGGTGGTGATGGAAAATGTAGATTAGCGGTCATTTAGGTACAGTTAAATACGGCCTGAGGTATCCTATCTCAGAGCCAAACCAATCATATCGCAGGAAGAATTACGGTCACCTGATGACTCTCAACTCTCAGCCAATCAGAGCTCAGATAACACATTAGTAACCAAGATCTCAAATGTCAACCAATCAGACGCAAGGTCGGCATTTGGGCTCTCGAGAGGAAATTTGTGGCGCGCCATGGAGTAATAGCCGTGCGGATTCAGGCGCCCCCAACCATAACTTGGAAATTAATGTCAATGTTGTTATTTCAACCGTAATTGAGTGCAGACATATGGTTGGCATTCCAAAAATTCCTAAGTGACAAACTACATGGTATTTACGGCGTGCGCTACGCGTCGAATACCTTCCGGAACTTGCATCGCCCGGGTCTGTTTCCCTGAATATATTGGGCGCACCACCCGTGTTGTGATAGTTCATTTATTCATCACCTCACTTAGCAAACGAATTTTGCCGTCTACTATCTCGATACGAGCCCATGTGCAATTTGGTCCTTCCGCTTGTGAAATCCTGTCATAAACCCTGTCATTATGAACGCGCGACTTCCAGCTCAGCTGTATACCAGTTATGAATCGCCCGGATATCATAGCTCAGTGCCACGGTATCAAACACTTTCAGATGCTCCTTGCATAAAGCGCCGTCGTTAGATAATCGCCCAACCCATTTCCCATGCTTTCTGGCTGCGACCACGATCTTTTCGATAGCATCAATAAACTCAGGCTCATCTCCCTTTGCCGGAACGTAGCCGAGGAGCGATAGAGCTAGGTCATTCGGCCCGATGAAAATCATATCTAGGTGGAGATGGGGATTAGCGAAGCCGTTCATTGAATGTGGGGTGTGGGTCACCAACCGACGCCAGGTACAGCACAGATAGCGTCAACATTCTCGACACCCGCTTTTGATTCAATTTGGAGACAGGTGATAAGGGTTTCGTTTGCCGTTTTTAGGTATGTCGGCATGTCGATGCCGTGAGCGATGCTGGGAAACGCTGAGCCTTGCCCTCGCTGCCCTTGTGGAGGGAATTTGGCATGAGAGACAACGGCTCTGGCTTCATCGGCCGTACTGACTTGTGGGACGACGATGCCGCTGGTGGAGTACTTAGTATTGTTTGTATGGCAAGATCAGTGTTGCTTACTGTGCACCAGCGTCCAACGCTCTTTTAATTAAATCTGGGTGAGTCATTCTGATGCGAACGAGCGGCGACACTCCAAAGGCAGCGATGGCGGCGGTTGAGCTGTGCATGGAGTCGTCGCTGATATTGCCATGCTCACAGTCGATTATGATTCCCTTTCCGATCATCAGCGGCGTGAGAAAAGATAATAAAAAAGAAAGGGAGCTCACATCAACACCAGTCTGGGCTACAATTTGGGCTGAGCGAAAGGACGGAAGCCCCAGAAAGGTCATAATCGGCTTCGCGTTAGCTCGAAGAGCATTCAGTAGCCGTAATTGGGGGTTGAAGATCGAGGTTGTCATGGCTGATGGGTATGACATTCCGCGTGAAGAGCGTTCTTAGGGGTGCCACAATTTACGGCGAGATCCATATTGAAAAAGTCTGAGAATGTTTCTCTGGAAATAATTTAGTCGAAATGAGGTTGAGAGAACATTTGCAGTCTTCGGTACTAATATCGGGCAATGACATCGAGGCCGACGGCGAACGATGGAGATCCGACCGAACTCACCCACTGCTCTAATGCCTGAATTTCATGGCATCAAGATGTCCATCTTCAGGCACCGCGGAATCTCGGTCGATGACTCAGCGAATCTAGGACAAGCGCCTTTTGGGGATTTACTCCGGAGTAAGGGATTATTTGGCTTGAGGACACATCGGACCGATGCAAAGAGCCTGTCTCATAATTCAACCGATCGCGAACCGTTTGATTGCGTGGTGCTGATCATACGACAACCCCGGAGGGATGGAAGGATAATTTTATCTCGATTCGACGTGGACAGGTACCTTAATTTAGAACCGTTGAACCGAGTTGCAGGGTTGACAAGTGTGAGATTCCCCAATTCCCATGAGGTCTTTCTAAGTTTCCCCTGGCTGTGATCATGCGTCCATGAGTTTGGGATAACCTCACACTTGCCGGGTGTGATTCGAGGCGTTCTGGAAACTTTCGGCCCCATCGAAGCCAATTTGGGCTTTGTCTGGTTGCGACGCGGGGTTTCTCCACCTATCAGGAACTGCGGAGTTGTTTGGGGTGTCAGCACAGGAGAACCCTCAAAGGAAGTTGTCCTTGCCACCCTCGGGTTAATTTTGGTGCGACAAACTTGCTGATTTAGCAGAGTCCGCAGAAGATGGGTGCTTTGGAAGACTAGAGATAATTGTACCGAGCCTTTATTATTTTGGCAACCGAAGTCGAAAGCCTCTTAATTAAGAGCCGGTGTTGAGCCTTGAAAATTGACGGGGAGGATTCTTTCTCGTGGCCGAAAGTGGTTAGACTGCAGCCAGGGCTTTTTCGGGGCTAAAAGAGTAGTGAATCTTGTGATGCCTTAGGCCACTAGCGCCTCGGCCGTGGCGCCCAGAAACAGTAGGAGCTTATCAGCCACTTGGCGGTGCTTGGGGAATGCTTAGCACTGCAGATATCTTGCTGCCTTGAGATTTACTATTTCTCGATGACTGCGGGACTGTCGAGATGCGACTCTGTTGGTAAACACACGTGGCCGCGTCCTGTCCGGGAGCAGCAAGGATTGGCGATGGTGTGCTTGAATCTGCGAGTGGCGAGCGAGTGAGGAGACACAAAGGGAAGGGTAACATCGCGTCTGGTCAGCGTTTCTCTGGACCCGGTCAGTGCGGGATCTTAATTTCATCTGGGGCCCCGCATCTCCCACAACGAATCCACCCAGTGAGCCAGAAAGCAATTTGGAGGGAGAGGCAACCTGGCAGCAGGCCAACGCGATCGGACACGGCGCTGCGTCCAACGCTGGGTGGCTTTGAGCTAGCCGGCGCGGACGGACCAATGGGATAATTTGTGGGCAAAACAACCGCCCTTTTCAGTATTTGACCAGGTTAGCGGCCCAGAGTCAGCCGAAATGCGTGACTTGTCGCATCTTTTTCCCAACCCCTGGCGATTTGGTGAACTTTGGTTGGAGAGCGTCGGGGAAATGGGAAGGGAAACAGGGAAAAGCCCGGCGGGGAGAGCTTCCAGAGGACATGGGGGGCGTATTTAAGGCCTCAATCCCCCTTTTTATTTATTTTTTTTGCTCTCCTTGTTGTTTTTCGTTCTTATCGCATTCCTGATACGGTGAGATCATCGTCAATCTCGAAACAAGACAAGATGTCGACCGATAGCGCCGACGCAAAGGATGCGGCGCCCACTGTCGAGCAGAGCGAGAAGGGGAGCATCCGCCGCAAATCTGAGGTTCTGGATAACCCGGATCTGATGCACGATGCCTTCGATGGCGAGAACCACGAGCATAATATGGGCGTGTGGGAGGCGACGAAGAAATACCCCTGGGCGTGCTTCTGGGCGTTCATCATGTGTTTCACCATTGTGAGTCCTGCGTCCCGTTCAGGCCCCCTGTGTTTGGTAAGGGGATGATTGGCTGATCGTGACCAGGTTATGGAATCGTTCGACATGTTTTTGAACACCAACTTTGTTGCGCTGGAGCATTTTTCCAAGGTGTACGGTGTCCAGACGGGGCCTGATTCTTGGGCCATCCCAACGCGCTGGCAGAGTGCCCTGTTCCAGGCCGGTCAATGCGGTGCGTTCGTCGGTGTGTACTTGGCTGGACCCATCACCAACAAGATTGGATACCGCTGGACAACGCTGCTTGGGTTGCTCCTGATGAATGCGACCATCTTTGTTTCCTTCTTCGTGAGTCTAGTAGTCAACTCTCGTCGCGAACTCACTGCTGACAACTTTTACTAGGCGAACTCGCTCACCCTCCTGGTCGTCGGACAAGCGCTGGAAGGTGTCCCATGGGGTTTCTTCATTGCCAACTCTCCCGCCTACGCGAGTGAGATTGTGCCCCTCCCCCTGCGCGCAGCCTGTACCGCGACCCTCCAGATGTCCTGGTCCATCGGTTCCATCATTGTCGCCGGCGCCACCTACGCCTACAACGGCCTGGACAGCCAGTGGTCGTGGCGTGTGCCCCTGGCCCTGCAGTGGATCTTCCCGGTAAGCCTTATTGCCCAGATCACGTTCGGATGAGCGCTGACCGTTTAGACCCCCCTCATGATCCTGATCTTCCTCGCTCCTGAATCTCCCTGGTGGCTCATCCGTCGCGGCCGCCGAGATGAAGCCCTTCGCTCCATCAAGCGCCTGGGCGCGAAAACGGAGGAAGCCGCACAACAGAACCTGGCCATGATTGAGCGTACCGTCAAGATTGAAGAGGCTATGGGCGGCTCCCCGACCCTCCTCGATCTCTGGAAGGGCACGGACCGCCGGCGAACAATCATCACCTGCTTGATTTACGCGTCGCAAAACTTTGCTGGTAACCTGATTGCCAACCAGGCCACTTACTTCTTCGAGCGTGAGTCCACCCCCCCCCCCCCCTTTTTCCCTGTTCGATATTAAAGTATGGATGGATGGCTAACCCGCCCAATAGAAGCCGGTATCGCATCCAGCAAGGCCTTCCAGCTCAACCTGATCACCACCTGTCTCCAATTCGTCGCCAACGTGGTCTCCTGGTTCCTGACCTCGTGGTTCTGCCGCCGCACCGTCTTCCTCTGGGGCACCGGCGCCAACGTCACATTCCTGTTCATCCTGGGCATCTGCGCCTCGGTCGCCCAGAACACCTCGACCAACTACGCCCAGGCGTGTCTCGGTGTCATCATTTCCGTGTGTTATGCCGGCGCCCAGGGCCCGATCTCGTATACCATCATTGCTGAGACATCCTCTGTCCGTCTTCGTGCGCTGAGTACCGCCGTCGGTCGTTCCGCTTACTATATTACGGAAATTCCCATGATTTATCTGGCGTCGAGGATGCTGAATACCACTGGATGGAACTTGGCGGGCAAGTGTGGTTATGTTTGGGGTTCGACTGCGCTGTTCTGCTGGGTGATGGCGTACTTCTTCCTGCCTGAGCTTAAGCACCGCTCGTACCGTGAGGCGGATATTTTGTTCAACCGCAAGACGCCTGCCAGGAAGTTCAAGTCTACTGTTATTGGCGTTGAGGAGAATGAGTAGTCGGCTGTTGACTTAAGAGGGCTGCCTTTTTTGTCTCGAATTAGGAGCTATATCCTCGTACCCTACTATGGGTTACTTTTACATGGCTTAGTCTTTCTTCAGCTTCCTATCTAGTTAATTAAGAAGAACTCTGCCATCCTACTTATTTTTTTATCCCCTTAAACATCTATCATAATAAAACTCACACAGCCCTATGATATCGGAGCCAAGGCCGATCAGCAATGACATCACATGCTGACATTTGTTAGTGTTGTCGCCCAATCCCTGCACAGCCCCTCACTTCTCTTCCCCTCACCACCACCAGCCCACTGCATATTCCACACCCTGTTCAAGATTATCCAACATGGACCTACGCTCCCTGATAAACCAAGGGAAATTCTACTCCCTCCCCTTCCCCGATCTCCTCCAGGCCATCCACAAAGAATACCCGACCGAACTCGAAAGACTCAAAACCGCCTACTCAGTTCCCGCACACACCAAACCCTCCACCTCCTCCCCCTCCCCCTCCCAAATCCTTTACAATGCCTCGCACGACGAAGTCAACCGCACCCTAACCAGCATCTCGATGCTCCGAAAAATCCACCATAACGACTACACCGGGTTCGCAGGCAATCAACACCCTGCCTCCCAACGACTCCAAGAAACCTCCTTCGCCTGGATCCGGAGTATATTCACCCGTGGACTGAAAACACCGTCCGATCTCTACACCCTCGTCACCTCCATGATCATCAACGATCTAGGTAAATCACCAACCCTAGCAGAGGACCTACGAGTCGCCACAGCAACAACAACCGAGTATGCAAACCACGACCTCCTCCTCCACCAGGTCGTCTGCCAGGCACCGCACCTCATCCCCTGTCTGGACCGCGTACCAGAATCCCACAAGGCGAACCTTCTCCGTGGGATCGAACTCGGCGGTACATTTAATTTCGGGCAGATGGCACAGGCGGAGTGTCCGCCCGCTAGTCTGGTAGGCCTGGAGCGGATCCAGGGGGAGAATATCCAGGCGTTTGAAGTAAGGTATATGGAGCAGATTCTGGATATTGCGGGGGCGCTGGGGCATCAGGACCATAGCTATGCGGCGAGATTTAATGAGCCGATTTATAAGTCTTATCGCATTATTTATGAGATTGGCACGCAGGTGATTAAGGGACGGATGGGGAGGAGGGAGGGGTATGATGCTAATTTGGCGAGGAAGCTCGAATTGTTGGTGAAGAGTGGATGGGGGAGGGGGAGGGATCTTGATGTTGGTGATCCGGAACAAAGGGCGTTGATGCGGCTGTTGTGCATTTGTAATGCGAGTAGTGTGGAGGTTGGGGATTTGGTCTGGGAGACTTTCTTTCAGGAGATCAGCGAGGAGACGAGAGAGGCATTAGTGGATGGGCTGAATGTGGATGGGAGTGTGGGAGAGCCAGCGGTTCAGGCGACGTATTCGCCCGCGGTGTGCAGTGCTGCGATCAAGGCTTCTACAGACGGAGGCCATGATGGACAGACGAAGGCTCTCGCAGCTGTGTTTCGGTATCTGGCAAGGGTTCTGACGATGACAGAGACGGACCTCGCGAGTCTTCCGGACGGAGTGACCGTGGCTGAACGCGATATCCGTGAGAGGGCACTGGCGGTGATCAATACAGCGGCCTTTGCAGAGAATCCTGATGTGTTGGGTGAGGTGGACGTCCCGGAGGCTGTTGTCGCTGTGGAAGAGTAGCATTTATCAATTTGTATACCCTGAATATAGCTCTAGTTCTATGTTTTTGACTCCCTTGGAGAAGCAACCCCATCCTCACAATCTTCCTCTCTATTCCCTCCCCTTCCCCCCTCAATCGTCCTCAGCACAACCCTCTGCACATCCCAGATATCCAAATTGGCTTCCCTGATTAACCGCCTCTTCACCCGAAAGTCATCCTGCCACGTCGAGTCATCGCCCCGTTTATGCGGCAACAGTCCCCACTCACTCATACTCGCCTTCTCCTCCTCCGTCAGATTCAGCCAGGCAAAGAGATCCATCCTCTTGGCCGACCGGCCCTGTACCAACCCCTCCGCTGCCCCCCTCAACCCCCATTTGCCACTCTTACCCTCGCTCATCCCGCCGGTAGTCGGATTGCTAAACTCCACACAGTCCGGCCACTCAAACACCGTCGCCTTAAGCCTAGAGCCAATCCAACACGTATACCCCTGCGTCACTCCGTACCTCCCCGACCGCACCTCCCGTGGCGTAACTGTATCATCGCACCCGAACCCGCGACAGATGAGGATAGAGGGCGCACCAATCAACACAGCGGTATAGATCTGCGTCGCGAGCACCGCCATACCTAACGTAATAATCTGGACACAGAAAGCCCCCCAGTTCAGCCACCGGATGGAATTATACACTTTCGGCCAGCGGGGGGTGGGGTTCCTGACAAACACAGGCACGATGAGGTTACCCGGTAGGAACATGGTGACGACGTTCGAGTCCGGGGTGATGATGAGCAGTTTATCACTGTTGGCCGGTGTAGACGGCTGGGGGGATTTGGGTGTGGCAGCGACGATGGCTTTATCGATTGCGGACCGGTTGGCGTGGAGGAGGTACGCGCGGGCGAAAACGGATACGACGATTGCGCAGCCCGCAGCGAACCCGTAGAAGTCGGAGGAGAGGATGGTGAGCACGATGAGGAAGCCGGTTAGGCAGAATGAGAGGGCAGCGGAGATGATGTGGTAGTGGATCCAGCGTCGGGGGGTGTCGGCGATTTCCCAGCAGATGACGGTGCGGGTGGTCTCGATCTGCTGGCATTGAATCCAGCGGGTGAACCAGGCGGCCATGTCGGTGGTGTGGATGCCGCGGGTGACATTGTAGAGGAGGAAAGAGGGCTCTTTGTTCAGGAATTGGTTGCCGGCGATGACGTTGATGGCGAGCAGGGGCATGTATTCGAGCCAACGACTGGGGACGAGACGCCCGACCCAGGTGTTGAGCTCCTCTGCCCCGAGGAGGGTGATGAGGCCGAGGGCATCGACCTGGAAGGGAGCCCAGTCGTACACGGACAGCCAGGGGTAGCCCATTGCACTTTACTTACTACCAAGGACTGGTTATTTCGGGGGTGGGCAGGGGAGGAGGGAGGAGAATAATAGATGGAGGGTGGTTGGGTTTAATATCTACGATTATTTACGTTCTTGATGCAAGCAAGCAAACTAAACTCTGACATGTCATACTGCCTTCCTGCATGTTTTCCTTCGAGCTGCAGATCGCTCTTCTCGTCCAATCATGAATCCTTCATGTTCAGCTCGCCCTTTTGGCCCTTTTGAGGGGGCTTTGCAGCCTTGGCTTACATTAGGAGTCCCAGAGAGAGTAAGCCCAGCGTCTATCTCGCCGATCGGAGCTATCTCCGCCAATCACTCTGTTTATTTATTCTCACACGATATACAATCCCCCCTTCGAGTTAACCAACGTGAAAGAACCTGTACTGCCACCCCACGCCCATGGATGCCGATCCCCGACCGTGGACCACATAGCCTAGGCCCACCCGCCGCGATGTCCCGTCCCGCGTAACCAGACCCAGCAGAATCGACATCGTATCCGGTGGACTGGTGATCGTCTCCGCCGCCACTAGGAGCACGAACTCCTCGACCTTTTCTTCTGGGTCTGTGCTATCGTACCTGAACTGCCCGACGTGTTCGCCAATTTTAAGCTCGTGTGCCTGTCCCCCGGGAATTGCGGCTAACTCAACCCCCTGCGAAGCTGTTTCTTTTGGCACCGACCGGATTTTACAACACAGGAAGTATTTCTTTTGGACCCGAGCCCCCAACCCCCTGGCGATGGGCAGGTAAGCACCGAAGAAGCCCAGGTGGCCCTCGTTGGAATTATAGGCTGAGGGCAAGGAGAACGATTGTCGGAGGAGGATTCCGGTGTCGAGGCCCAGTCGACCCTCGAGGAAGGCTTTGGTCTGCAGGAACTCGGGAGATGACGCACTGGCACTTTTCCACGCGTTGCAGGACCAGTAAGGCTTGCTGGAGTCTTCGTAATACCAGCAGGGGACAGCAGCGTGGACGGGCTTGCCTTTGAGGATCGCTTGGGAGAGATTCCGAGAAATCCAGAGACTCTCCGCAAAGAAGAATTCCACGGGCCCAACCCAGGATGCCCTAGAATCATTATTTTAGTATAAAACCATTGAGATTTAGGGGTTGAAGAAAGAGAGAGAGTACCACGACCACGAAGAAAAGTACCTAGGTAGCCACTCGGGACTATCCGACCGGGCCACTCGTTTTGTTGCCTTATGAGACGGAAACCAGAGCATCGCCTGCCACAGGAACTGCACCGGGATGCCCTGGGCTTGTCGAATCGACCCTTTCTCTCCACCTCCTCGGCTAAACCGATTGTAGATCCCCTCAAACGCATTAAAGATATCTTCCTGGAACGTAAGTTGTTTGCGGACATAATCCTGCACCGCCGTCTGGTACTCCGCCAGCCCTAACCGACTGGCCATCAGATCACCCATATACCGATACGGTGTCGGGTCGGGATCCTTGCGTAGTTTGCGATTCCACCAGGGCGGGCCAGTGCGTACCTCCAGGTCGGAGTATGTGCTATCCAGGAGCTGGGAGGTGTAGGCCTCCCGCCGCTGCATCTCGCTGCAGTTGAAAAAGACTTCGTGCGGAGTGAAATATAGACATCGCTGCGAGAGGCATTGTTCCTGGTATGTCCAGCAACGTGTATTCCAGGCAGAGGCGCGAACTACCTCGCACAGCGACGGGGGACAGATCGCTAGGTTGAATGTTAGTTTGTCGTCGTCGTCGTAGAAATCGTCCACGATCGTCGTGCGCTCGATGGGCAGGCCGGCCTCCCGTGCACTCACGCCCTTCAGACCGGTTTCGGAATTTGCCCCGGATCCCGCGATCAGCGTCGCGGCCGCGTTGTCGTAGATGTCGTCCATGCGCCCGATCAGTCGTGCCTTTTCCGCTGGGTCGTCTTGCAGAATACACAGCGTGTCGACCCAGGTATGTCGGATCCCCAGCTGTCGGGTGAATTCCATCGCGTCAAGGACCGTCCGGGGGATCTTCCCTCCACCGAGCGTCTCCAAGGATGATGGAGATAGGGACCCCGGATTTTCAGTTAGCTGGTTGATATTCTCCGTCGTCGTCCGGAATGGCTCCACCCCGCCCCAGATGTAGGACAGCGCGACGTAATCACAGGGCTGGTTTTTCCGCACCAGCTGCTCCTCCACCACGTCGATGAGCAGGAATCCGTCTTCGTGCTGGAAGAGGCTGTTCCCGGTCGCTTGGTCGCGGTTCTTTTGCGAGTGGGTGTGCTGTTCGTTGCACTCGCGCAGCCAGCCTTGTACTAGGGCTGGGTCGACTCGGTCGCCAACGCTGCGGCGCGTGAGGAAGCGCTTCTCGTCTGCATCGGACAGGGACTCGAGTTCTGCGATGATATAGCGATTCGTGACCCGATCGAGCTCGCGGAGGGTTGGTCTTCCCCGCTTATAATTGTCTGGTTGTTGGTCGAGGGCGAGTTGGAGACGGGGCTCGGGATACTCGGTGCGCCCGTGCTTTTTGACGGACAGTGGGCTCCAGCTTTGGATAAAGAACTGGGGGGCTTTCTTATCGGCTGTTGATGAGCAGAGCTCGGCGAAATCCCAGCCAGCGCGGGAGACGGCAGTGACGATCAGCCTGCAGAAGGGGCAGTCTGGCTGGCCATAGTCGGACAGAGGGCCCATATCCTGCTCTGTTGATTCCTCCCCGAGCATATTCTCGAAATCGAACTTGCTACATGGCGGGCAGAGTCGATTGGGTAAGGAGCCCATGGTGCCGTCTTCCGTCTGGTGGATGATGGTTCAAGTGGTTGGAGAGGACGGAATGAATGGGATGGCGAGAGTGAAGGGCTTCATTTTTGTATGTGGGGCGCGAGGATGCACAAATACGAACCTGGCTTGTCGTGCAGATGCAGCCAGCCATCGGGAATATATTCAGGAAATAATCTGCAGCCGCGAAGGAAGCCCGTGCATGGGTTCGTCCATCGTAATTAACGTGGCCCACTATTCGCGGAGATCTGCATCAACTTGACGCCATGGCGGGCCAGAGCTGAAAGCTGTGGAGCGACGTGTCGAACAGGTCAACCCCTTGGCACTTCCTGCACCTCCGACTTGTTTATTTGCACAGATGTCGCGTGGAGGAAAATAAATAAGCGGGGTTGAGCTGTGACGCAGTCCTGAGCTTTTCTAGACCATTGCACTCTTTTATCTCTCCAACAAGGACGATGGGAATATTGCGATCTCTGTGTTGCTTTTCCGGATCGGAACCAGATCCCCCTAATTCAGGGCCCTCCCAGCCAAACCCCGAGGAGAAAAATAAGAATCCACGCCCAGCTGAAACAAAACCGAAGACTCCGCAACCCCCAAATCCAAAAGGAATTGTTGTGGTTGATGACTCCCCTCCCGGAGACCCCCCAGAAACCCCAACCCCGTCTTCGCAGTTCATCCAGGTCCTCGCCGATAACCCGAACACTCTGACCCGCCAACTACTCCAGCCCTATGTCCAATACGAGCTGTGGCTGCGCAAAGTATTCGCGCGCGGACATCCGACGATATCCCCAGATGGCCTGGCCAACCTAATTCCCATCTATGATGGCCTTCAGAATCTATTCACCATCCGAGGTCTGGACCGTAAAATGGACGACCAGACCAAGTACATCATGCCTGTGCCGGAGGACGATCAGCTGACTGATGGGGAACTTGCTATTGCGCCCTCGATGGACGAATATAACAATAACTTTCTCGCTTTCACCCATGGTTCGTCCCCTCTTTCTTTCCGCTTCATGTCAGGTAGGCAAATAACTAATGGTGGAACAGGTGTCCTGGCTGGCCTGGACTGGACCAACGTCGTAGCCGCCGGCTCATCCGCTCTCCTGCCCCTGCTTTCTTTCCGAGAGGATGTCGACCAGGGGAATGATCCATCCGTAGCGCATCCGCTAGAAGCGTACTACGAGTAAGTCTGCATGTCCCTGTTCTAGGGACAGGGAAGCTAAGACTAATTCTGCTATAGGACGATTGCAAGTTCCAGTGACATCGACCTCTTCATCTATGGGATCGAAGACGAAGAAGCGGCCATTAAACGCATTTTCGAGCTGGAAACCCACATCCGGAAGAATCAGCGGTTGTTGTCGGAGGAAGCGATGGCACTACGGACAGAGCATGCCGTCACATTTATTTCACCCCGGTATCCGTACCGACACGTTCAGGTAAGCATTCTATATTGCGTCGAGAGGCAAAAACTAATATCGAAAGTTAAAGATTATTTTGCGTCTCTATAAATCTATCAGCGAGATCCTCACTGGCTTTGATGTTGACTGCGCCTGTGTCGCCTTTGATGGAAAGAACGTATACTCCAATCCCCGCGGGGTGGCAGCCATCGCCACCCGGACCAACACGATCGATCTCACTCGCAGGAGTCCATGTATGTCCCTGAAACAGTTTCCCCTTTGTATTTTCCCTGGTTAATATAATTTGTGGTCGAAAGCATATGAAAACCGCCTGTTCAAATACCGCAACCACGGGTTCGATGTCTACTGGGAGAATCTCGAGCGGTCCAGAGTGCAGACCTACTACGCGGAGCGTCAGACCCTCACCGGATTATCGCGACTCATTCTCTTTGAAGAGTTCACCGAGAGGTACCGAAGGCGCCAAACCCGGTTCCTGATGTATCAGCGACGGCGGAAGTTGAAGAAGATTGCCGATAGTGGGGATCCTATCCTTACCGCGGCAAGTGGGTATGCCACACTGGAGATTCCGTACGGGGAGCGGTTTACGGCGACGAGGTTTGCCCCCCTTCATCGTGCTTCCCGGGTTTATTCTGTACTGAAGGGTAACATATGGCTAACTGGGGGTGGTTTGTGATTAGCATTCGGAAATATGTCGACCGACACTCGAACGATCCGCACTTCTTTGGTACAATCAATGATGTAGTTATGGAGGGCATGAAACGGACGAAGAAGAATCAGGGGAAGCTTTCTGGAAAGGTGACGTTTATCAAGGATAACCCGGGTCGCCAGCTGATCGGAAGTTTCCATCCCATCACGGATGATGATTGGTGAGTTCCTAACTATTTCTCTGGAGAGTTTCGTTTCTCACATATTTAATAGGACGAGAATTGCGTATGAGGAGTACTAAAAGTAAGGGAGAGTGAGGGTTTGGGATATAACCTACCAGAGGCAACCCACCCGGCAGTAGCTCATTGGGTGAATCACATACTGAGGGACCATTAAAACCGCAGAGAGGGTCAGATAAATCCATATATAGTAATATGCACGTTAAATACTCAGTTTAAATACATGATAGTGAGCCTAAGCATATTCGTGGTAGATGGAGAACTGATGAAATTATTGGGGTATGTTGATGGAGCACAGGATGGTGTTGGTTTCCCGTTATTCCTGATGTACGTCAAGTCAATGTCTTTCTGGATTATTTACATCTCTTTCATTTTGTCTGACCACACAAACACACTCGTCTATAGCCTTGCTTTTTCTCATTGGCCGAGTGTGACGATCGCCCAGAGAGGTTTTCGCAGTTCCACCCAAACTGGTTCGAAGAACTGGAACCCCTAGCTTTATTGTTGCCACCATTGTTATCCCTGTGCCTGCCGGTAGAGTGCCTGAATTCGACTCATATAGTCCTGGAGTAACTGGTCATAGGGCATTGAGCGCCCAGTTACCGCACGCTTTGCATCCATCGAATGAGCTTTGCAGGTCAACGACCTTTCACAGGAGGTGCCATCCGGCTTTACCACTGCACATTGTCTATCAAGATCGACGGGCATCTTCTCCGTATGGTCCCTTTTTATGCACCTGATCGCTCGTCTATCAGTTTGCTCGGCGTTTCAGTGCTGTTCCTGGTGGGATACCTGTCAACCTGGTATGCTAGTGACAGAGGGACTTTGCCAGTTATATGTGGGTAGATACTTAATACTCCGTTGATAGGTTGGCGATGGTAGGTACTCCGCAAGATGAGAGGTGAATAAATGAGATGAGCAATCGCCCGGAGGTGGGACGGGGGAATGAGGTAGTTGCATCTGGGTGAGGCCGGGAAGCGATTCATCCCCTCGTGTTCGTGCGCCTGCACTGCCCAATGATATTCATTGAATCCACATGACCTATTTTATTAGTAAGTAGAGACCAACAACTACACCTCGATCAATCAAGTTCACAGGAAGCCATGGGAGCCAAGCGAGGGAGTCCAGTGCTCAACAACCAGATCAAATGCATTTAGCGGCAGCGAAGGTCCCTATATTACATGAAAGCAACACCCCTCCAAATTTGCTACGAAACCCGAGGATACGGGCTGGAATACTTGCATGGAACTGATGGGCGTGATGATCAACGTCTTCGAGTGTTTATTTCTGCTTCTATGACTGAGGGGCCAGCCAGCTAAAAGCTGTAATAATCAACAAGTACATTCATATCATGCCGTATCATCAGATCCAGCCCTGAATACTTCCCCAAACCCCTCAATGGTACTGCCTTCATCCAGGCTCCTATGTTTGACAAAACCCAAGCCTGGAATACATATAAGTAATTTCTTTCAGATGGCGAAAGGAATGAAAAGGCAAGAATATCAACGTACCAAATCCAAGCAACTATGCCTTTTTCTGGGGGAGAGGGAGCTCACATATGCTTAGCAACTGTAAACAGAGGTCGAGCAGCCGGCACTACCGCAGACCGTGCAGTTGTACAGTCCGTCGACGCAGTCGGTGCAAACGATAGACTGGCGAGGCAGGAGGGAGTCATTGGGAGATGGGGCTGGTGCAGCAAGGACGCCCATGGAGAAGACAGCAGCGAGAACGATAGAGAACTTCATTGTGAGAATGTTGGAGTTGTGGCTGGAGAAATAGACAGAAGTATTTATGGGTTTGGTAATGGTTTGAAGTAGGAAAGAATAATAATATGAATGTTCAAGTGGATTTAGGGAGGGATGTAACGGGCTTTTATACCTTCATTCTTCCGTTTCCGTATATAATGGCCATGTTCCTTTGTATATGCCTCCCCCCTCATCCCAAAACTTAATACAATAGCCAAGAGGACAACAGGAAGGAATCTGGGGAATCTGCGTACGGAACTGTTCATGTGACTCCAAACAACCCAGGTGGTGGATATTAACCCCGTTTCTAAATAAGTATGGTCATGTTCGTTGAATCTCCCGTCACAGGTCCCAACATTCGGCCTCGGGTTTGATTGGAGATCTTTTTTAGAATATATGCTGGGGTGAGGTCTAGAGTTGTTGAATCTCAGGAACCCCTGTATGCCAATGCATCTAAAATGAAGCTACTGTCCATCTTCTGCAGACATATACTGTCGGAGCTTAGGCTGGGATCGCGGGTTGCTATCCGTGGGGGCGGGTTGTGTAGGCGTGTAGCAAGTGATATTTCAACACCTCAGTAATTATGCACATTCAGAAGAGCAATGTTTTGTATAAAAAAGATCTCGCATCTTTACCGGATGCTGGATTCCAATAGAACCTTAAAATGAAAAACAAACTAAATTCATTTCGCAAGGTGGTAAAGAAATCACCCTCTCTTTTTGAAAGAATGATGGGCTATCGGGATTATTTGCATAGTGCTAGTTGTCCTACCCTGTGCGAGGAGTTAATTATGCATTAATCAAATCATGGGGAGATTAGGGTGCATAGACAGCATGATAGTATCAGGTTCGCTTGACTGTGGAGGATGTGCAATTCGTTAGAGATTAGAGTCAAGCGGTTCCATTTGCGCCGCGGGCGTTTGAGGCGTTACCAATAAGCCTCTAGCGGTAGCATGGCACTGAATCATGAAGAATCCAACTTCCCGCATTACAGCCCATGGCCACCCCAATTCGCCAGTTAAAGTACCCGCTTCGAATGGGTTACTAACTTTGGAAAGTGGTAAAACGCCAAACGATAGGAACGGGAGTGGCTGGTGTGGATTTTGCTGAGATCATATGTAAACGCAGAAAAGTGCTTGATTGATGGAAATCATCACTGGTAGTGCGGGGTTTACCGTAGCTAATCTAGCAGATTCTGCACTAGCTATGTATTAGTATGGCGCATCTGGATCATTGGAATGAAAGCCGGATGATAAGTTATGGCCCCCAAAAATGGGGAAGATCGGACCGACTTTTCCGCCTCGAGAAAACACATAAAAGGGGCAATCCAAAGTGCCTAAAAGAATAAACCACTTTCCGGTGTAGTCCGCGATTCTCCTTCTTGATTAGAACGAAAGTTGGGTCTGAGGGATAGCTAGGGAGAGTAGGAGCTTGGGATATTGGGAAGTCATATAAAAACCTACAGGATGCAACCAACCCACAGTCAGACAGATATATTTATCCTAAATCCTACATAGGAAAGGATAGAATCAAATATAACCTAAAAGGATCGATTGAACCCCGTGGTACGAATTATCTTGTTCTTTCTCATTCCATATTTATTGCATAATCCGTGATTTTCCAAGTATCACCGATTTAACTCAAAACACAGATGGTAATCTCATTCATGCTTAGCAGCAAACCCATCATTCGTCTCTGACATGCAAAGGGAACACTTCGCGTGTGATAGCTCCTGCTGTGTAGTATGAGCCAAATTTCATACAAGAGATGTGCAATCCTTCGCCAGAACCGACTACGATTCGTCAAGCTCTTCATACACTCTTAGATATGGTCACCACGCATATGCCCATGGTCATAATATAATGCATCCATATCAGTAAACAAATGTAACCCACGACGATCTTCATCGCTCAGCTCCCGCCAGATCGCCACCGTCTTATCCTCTGCGAAATCAAAGGAGGCTCCAACAGTGTGATATATACGACCAAGCGGGTGAATTGACTTAAAGTGCCAGCCTTTGGGGGTCCAGGCAGGTCGAACTGGCCAGAGAGCCTTGGTCCGGCTCTTGACAGTAGACTCCCAGGTAGCAGAGAACGGCATTTTCCCTGAAGGACCTGAGACGGTGTGAACTGGTCCGCTTGTCCCACATGCTACGTGGGTCAGTAATCGGTCGACCACTACATCCACGGGAACGTAGTCTATAGTTGACCCTGTGTAGGGGTAGTTGAAGCGGGAGAAGCATATTTTCCGCGAGGGCGACAGTGATAGGCCAGCAGTAAAGATGAGGTGTGGGGTAGACATGGGGATGCAAAATTGGCGATAAGGAAAGCACTGGGCGGGCTCGATAATGGATGGTCGGATAATGAGCAGTCGTTTATCGGCTTGAGTGAACGTATCGTCCGGAAGGCGCTCCGTCAGGTGTTTTGCATATCCATATGGCCGAGGAAAGTCATTCTCTGTGAAAGCCGGGGAGGATCCCAGGATTTTGACAAATTACCACACCTCCTGGGGACTGGAGATGGTGTCCTCCTCATTTCCACTTTTTTGGTGCAGTGGGTAGATTGATTCCTGGATCTCAAGTACTTTGGTCCCGTCGGTTTCCGAGAATAGGTAAGCATTGTTATAGGTAGTTGAGACAAACACGAAGCAGCTTAGATGTTCAAACTGCAGAGCGCGATGCGCCATTCGCACGGTGGAGTCGATGATCGGCTCAGCAAGCTTTTCTAGTGGTTGGAGGAGGGCAATTGACGAGGCTGTGTGCACAACAATATCTGTTTGAGCATGAAGAATCTCAAGGTCCCGAGGTGATAACCCACAGTCCTACTAAAGGAGGTCGCCTTCCATCACTGTCACTAACTGTGGGTCGACCATCTTCCGGACAACATTTGGTGGCAGCCATCGGCGGCTCCATTTCTGCATCAGCTTCCTGGTTTGTTTAGCATTTTAAGTCCAGTAAGTTAGCAAAGGGGCAATACTGACGGCAATCCACCGCGGCAGAGCAGGTAGACATGAGCGATAGGAGGTCTTGTGATAAGTCGAGAAACCAGAGCCGCCCCAACGAACCCTGACCGTCCTGTAAGACAACCTTTCCCTTGTAGAGCTCCCACATCATCGCGGTTACTGGTCACCAAGTGCAGGGAAAGGCTTCCCGTCTTTAGGCTGCCCAAATTTGAACCAGAAGGGAGTCAGCAGATCTACGACGCTGTGCCGCTGACGTCGGGGCATTTGTTGCCTTGCTTCGATGCGTCCACAATTTTTCCGGTCGAACGATTCATTGCCCCTTGCTTGGGTGCTGTCACACATCTAAGAGCAATACGAAAACCTTCCTGTTGTCGTGCGCGTACTGGTTTCTGACTGGTATGGGTATAACTGGAGGTATGGAATTACCTCAAACATCTGTCCCGCATCATCACTAATACTATGTGATGTCTGCCAAGCTACCACTGGAGCGGTCCAGGGCTCCATTTAACGGTGGGTTCGGGATCACCGAGCTCACCACCGGTATGTGGACACCGACAAAGACCCGTATAATGTGCGCCGGGGATTTATGCATGCGCATATGGGATGGATCGTCTTCAAGCAAGACCATACCAAGATTGGGAGAGCTGATATCAGTGATCTCGATTCCGACCCGGTTGTGCAATGGCAGGACAAGAACTACGCTTTGCTGATGGTGATCATGGCCTTTGTTGCCCCCACCATTGTCGCTGGACTCGGGTGGGGGGGTTGGCGTGGAGGATTAACCTACGCTGGAATACTGCGGATGTTCGTTATCCAGCAGAACACCTATTGTATCAACTCGCTAGCACATTGGCTTGGGGATCAGCTCTATCAAAGCAGGACCTCGCCTAGAGACAATTTGCTGGCAGCAATATTGACACTGGAAGAAGGCTATCACAATTTTCACCATGAATTTCCGACTGATTATCGCAATGGAGTGAGGATGTCAGATTGGGATCCTATAAAATGGTTTTTAAACATATTGCTAGCCGCTGGACTGGCATATGATGCGAGATAATGAAATCACGAAGGGTCGGTATCAAGAGCAACTGAAAGACCTCCAAAGACTGTCCGGAAAAATCGACTGGGGCATAGCCGAGGATCAGCTAACCTCCATGACCATGCAGCAATTTCAAAAAGCCAGTTCAACCGGTGCCAGGCTGATATGCATGGACGGTATTGTGTGTGACGTTGGGGACTTTATATCCCAACATCCCGGGGGAGAAATCATCAAGTCGGCAATTGGAAAGGATATGTCTTGTTTGTTTAATTGGGGGGATCTACAATCACTCCAACGGGGCGCGCAATCTACTTTCACAGATGAGAAAAGCCAGACTGGAGGGCTAGGGTTTGTTCTATATGGGTTATTTATGAGGCCATGAAGCAATCTAACATGGCTTTCGAGTGAATATTTTATATATATGAGGATAGTCTGGAGACTCCTTGGCGTGATGATTCCGTAAGGAGGTATCATGTTGGGTGGATTTGCCTCGGGACTTTTGCATGGTTCAGGAGGAAATCTTTCCTTTATTTCCTTGTTAACATTTTGATACTCGTCATTTCAGTCATATAAAACTACCTCATAAATTACACCAATTACAATTAGACTTCTTTCCATGGCCAGGAAACCCCACACCGTCCCGGTACAGAGGAAATGCGAGGATGGATTATTCAAAAGGGATTCAACTCGTCGATATGGTGTTGGTAACCCTTGTAGTGGTAGGGCGGACCCTCGATCCATTTCAGTGGCCACATAAGAAGGACGAAGGAGTGAAGGGCTTGAGAGTCCGCCTATGGAATCCCCTTGCGTGGATATGGATTTGCAGGCAGTTCGTGTGCAGTTGGTTCGGTGCACAATTCTGTTATGTTGTGCACACTGCTGGCCAATTCCGGAATCTGCCGCGCAGGTGTCGAGCCGAGCTCTGGCAATGCGCGCGGTACATTCTCCAGTTCGTTTGCCATCTGCTGGGCATACGTATCCTGTAGCTCATTAGCCGTCTCCTGGGCGTGCGTAGGTCCATCTATCCGGCCAGACACATTCAAAGCTTCCAGTTCTGGCTTGTCGGTGTTACCTTCATCGGACGGTGGGTGGGGGACGGCGCTTTTCTTGGCTGTCCGACGTCGACCACAGTAGTATGCCGTCGCGATGAGTCCAATGCCTCCAAGCGACCCAAGAACGGATCCAACTATAACTGGGACTCGGTTTGACGAGGACGGTCCAGCGCCCGAAGAGTCATTTCCGCCAGTGGGTTCTTGTGTCTGTAATGTACTGCCACCTGCCGATGGTGGTGCTGTGGTCGCCAGTCCGCGGTAGAATACGGTCGCATCCGTTGGGACCTTCATCCCCACGATAAGTGTAGGGTCGGTCGGACACGCGGGAATGTAAAGGGTTGGGGAGGCAGATGGAGATGCCTCATACAAGGTGACGGTTGAGCAGGGCCCAAAGCTTCAAGTTTGACAAGGTCAAGTCAGACAGAATTTCCATGTTTGGGTATGGAGGAGCTGGAGGAGCTGGAGGAGCTGGAGGAGCTGGGACTTACCAGTCCGCGAACCAACTAGTCGAAGTAAAAACATGACTAGATGACAAACTAATAGAACTATGCACCAGAGTTGATCCCGACAAACACGATTGGTAAAACATGCTATGACCAGACACGCAGGCACCTGTCATGGAAAACACTGAGGTCAAGGTAGTTTGCGCGCCATAACACAGTAGAGGGAGCACTACCATTCAATTAGTCGTGCACCGTGGTCAATTAGGTGAGGGAGGCAGAGAGACAGCATTCTCTTTCACGCGATTTCCCCGCCGTGGACGGACTTACGGGTGCCAGACTCTATCGCGTATCCAATTTGATCCCCAACAACCCCACCTATAGCGACGAGTTGAATGAGAAGCGTGACAGCCACAAAACTCGACATCATGGCCGTGTTTTGCGTCGAAGACTGCTCGCACCGTTTCAATGTGCACACGAATAGCGGAGCCTCAGGGTGGAAAAGGAGAAATCAACTCTGAAAGGCAGGGAGAAGAGGAGCCGTTTTGCCCAGCCCTCTCCCACCTTGGCGCGGCTCACTTCGCCCAACCGGTTGTCCGCTTGCCTGTTCGAATACGAGGAGGGGTCCAAGATCTTCGTATTACTGGTATTCTCTGGGTTGGTCTGGGTTGAGAGTGGTGGGGACGACACCAAAAACATAACATTGTTTCATGTGCAAAGCTATGGGCCCGGACTTGTGGGAACTGGCTCTAGAGCCTCAATCCTTGATAATGATCGTGGCTGAAAGCGTTGTTGCGGTTGTTACCGGCGGGGTTTGCATCTCATTTCAAGTGATCTGCATGAACATCCACCCAAAAGAGACGAAAGCACCCCTCCAACCTTTTCTGGACCTCGGAATCCTTATCGAGACCAACCAATTGGCGGTTGTTGAACAAATTCGTCCAGGTATCAGGCCAAGGGGCGTTTTGCGGCCACCAGGGCTCAACAACTTCTTCGATTGAATCTACTTGCAATCCTATCTTCGTGTATTGAGGGGTTCAACCTTAGAGTGACGATAATTAAAAATTATTATTCGTTATGCGAGTAAAAAGTGTGCTCTATCCAACAAGGCCCATGTAAACGTTGAAATATATAAAATGGAGCATCAGGGGTGGTATTAGATGACAGAGCATCCTGTGAACCAACGATAACTGTCAGAGATGAGGAAGAGCGGGAGGTTGTTTACAACCCGGATTCAAGAAGAAGGACCATTCAATCACTACCTACAGGCAGTCACGATTCCCGGCATGTTAATGGCCTTGAAGCGGGAGAACACCATCCTGGAGGCCTGAGGCATTGATTTCTGGACTCCACCAACTTTTTGGGCCAATCAAAGCTCACGAAGGTAGACCAATTCGAGGTACTTATGTCCACTAGCATAAAAACAGCTGGGTATAAGATATTCGATGGCATAATGGCGGCAAGTCCTCTGCGAGCATTGGGCGAGCTGAGACATACAGAGCCTGAGGCAGGAACATGATATAAAGGCCAATCACATCGCAGAAAACACTTGAATAAGAAAAAAAAACCAATCGGACCACGGAAAAGAACCGATTGGAAAAACGAAGATCAACCAATGAAACCCGAGATTGATAATCTGGCTTGCGATATGCTCTGCCCCACCGGGGGCCCGCCCATAATTAGTAAGGGACAGCAATTTCGATGACGTGCTACGGATTATGTGAGTTAGTATGCAAAGCATTCCTGCACAATAAAGGTCTGGAGGATCCAGTTCCAGCTCTCAAATCTCTTCATTCAACGTCCTTATTTTTATAATCACGAGTCACAATGCCGGTCCCCTCCTCCTTCAAAGCCGCCCTCCTCAACAAGGGCACCCCCAAACACATCATCGCGGACCGCTCCCTCAACCCCCTCGGAAGCGATGAAGTAACCATCAAAATCACCGCTACCGCCATAAACCCCGTCGACTGGAAAATCCGCGACTACGGGATCTTCCTCCAATCTTTCCCCGCCGTCTTGGGGAGCGACGCCGCTGGCGAAGTCGTCGCGTTGGGTGACAATGTGTCCGGATTGGCTATCGGCGATCGCGTCTTCTTTCAGGGTATCATCGGCAACGAATATGACGCTAGCACCTTCCAGGAGTACTGCAAGATACCTGCTGCGTTGGCTGGTAAGACTCCCGCATCCATTAGCGATGAGCAGGCGGCGGGGGTCTCTCTTGCGACTGTTGCGGGTGTTACGGGGCTGTATGATCACACTGGAAGGGGACTTGCACCGCCCCCTTGGGCTGAGGGTGGGGAGCTGGCCGGGAGTGGTAAGGCGATTGTTGTTCTAGGTGGGAGTTCATCAGTGGGTCAATATGTAATCCAGCTTGCCCGATTGTCTGGGTATACACGCATCGTGACCAATGCCAGCCTGGTTCATAAGGAGCGATTGAAGAGTTTGGGGGCTCATGTGGTGCTGGACCGGAAGCAGGCGGGTGCGCAGGACCTTGTCGCGGCGCTGGATGGGTTGCCGCTAGACTTTGTGTTCGATAGCATTTCCCTGGGTGAAACGCAGAAATTGGGTGTGGAGACTCTCCATGCGGCTGGATCCAAGAGTTGTGTGGTGACTGTTCTCCACGCTGATGCGGAGGCTCAGTCGCTCGGGGCTTCGAAAGAGCCCAAGGTCGAAGTCCGCACGATCATCGGCATCGGGAGCAAGCCGGAATTACGGTATTTGAGCGAGCCCCTGATGGAGCGGCTCGGTGGGGAGGACGGGTGGCTGGCAACAGGGCAGTTTGTTCCTAACCGGGCTGTCGTCTTGGAGGGGGGTTTGGATAAGATTGATGAGGCGCTGGATAAGAACAAGGCCGGCGTTTCTGGGGAGAAGGCCATTATACGGCCATAGGAATCTGGCTGTGCTTGAATAGGAGATATGAATAAATTTACCCCAATGGACATTAGAACAAAGCAACTAGCTACTAGTACTGTGTGCGTTTCTTCGCTTGATTAGGATCTTGACCCCCCGCGGAGGCACAATTGCCTCAGTCAGCCACTCATTGGCCGGTCTCTTGTCGCCATAGTCCTCCGGGAACTTGACATCGTAGTTCGTAAGCACGTATGCAATAATCATCTTCAGTTCAAAGTCAATCAAGAACCGCCCGGGACAGGCGTGTTTCCCATGGCCAAAGGGCATGTGGTCGGGGCTTGTCGATACAAAGCTCAAAGTGTTCCCCTTGGTTGCATCACCAATACCCCCACGAATCCGCGAAAACCGAAACGGGTCATACTTAAGGGGGTCCTCATATTTGGCCTCGTCAGTGTGCGCGGGTTGGCTGAGGAAGGAGATGATGCACCCCTTTGGCAGCTTCACGCCGGTATCGGTCTCGACCCCGTCCGCCATCACCTTGCGAAAGATCGCACGGCCACCAAAGGACTGGCAGCGAAGCGTCTCGCGTGCCACACTGTCTGCTCGGGTCATTCGGGACACTTTGGCCTTGGTCCATGTCGCATCGTCCCCCAGGATTCGGTTTACTTCATCCCGCAGCACAGCGATCGTGTTGTATTCCGCGTCGGATCCCATGATATTTAGCAGCATGTTCGTCACCTGGATACTGGTCTGGTGCATGGAACCGAAGTTTGCTGCACTCAGGCGACCAGCCATGCTATGTAGATCATACAATTCGTGCGGTCGCTCTCGTTCGGCATACCGGAACATCATCTGCAAGTGGTCCTGAGGCTCAGAGGGGTCCTCCTTGGGGTGCTTTAGGTGTTCCATCCGCTCCCAGTAGATCGGTTCAAAGTGCATCTTAACTTTTCTTTGCGCGAGGCGTGACTTGAGGCCCATGAGTGGTCCAACGAGAGGTCGTAGGATTGCAGGCGTTCCACCCGTAACTCCGGCGTTGATGATGCAACCGTCGACCACATCGAAGCTATCTCGGAGGTATTGTTCGTTGCGGCCTGAAGGAGCTCGTCAGCGAGGGGAAACAGGAATAGGAACTGAGAGCTTACACAAGGGTAACCCGACAGTAAAGCGACTCGCTGCCTGCGCGACTACCATCCGGACAGTTTCCAACAAATCAATCTCCTTCCAATTGTCCTCATCGGTCCCGAAGCGCGCATCAAAAGCGACCCCCAACTCATCATTCATCGCCGCCACAATGTTTTCCAGCACGGCGTTCATCTCCTGGCGAACCAGAAGACCCTGCCATGCATCGGCCACATATTTAGTATGGCCTAGACTATACCCGACTTGATCAATTTCCACAAACGCATCCGCGACGCTAAGGACCGATTCCGGCTGGGCCAAAACCCAGCGCAGCGATCGGGCCGGCAGGATAATCTCGTCACGGAAGCCAAATCCAGGGATTATGACCGCTTGACCGAGTTTGGAGTACTGCTGGTAGGCTTCGCGGAAGAGCGACTCGCAGTCCAGCATATAAGCTAGACGCGTTTTTAGGCTGAAGCTTTTCTTGCCGGTCGGTTCGCGGATCAGCGGGACGCCTGGTGGGTTGGCGACGCGGAGGAAGAGGGCGTTGATGATGTAGAGCAGGGTCACGGAGATCAGGCATACAAGGCCTATACCCAGCAAAATGCTGGGATTTGGTTGAAACATGATTGTTGACGCAGTTGAGTGATGTGAAGCTGGTTCAGCTGAGCTCCAGCTGTTTTTGAGAAAGAAAGAAGCGGCCCAACGGCCCCTACTCAGCACTTCGGACTGTGGTTCGCTTCATTAGCTCTGATTGGGGAGAATCCGAATCTCAAAACCTAAATTTTATTAAGCCGCTTCTTGGAAAAAATCTCAGCCAGTCGTGTTATTCCCATTTAACTTCATTGGCTCCCATTGGCGGGGACTCCTGACACAGTATTGTTGAGAGTTCGCCTCAGCCTCGTATATTTTTGTCGAAGGGGCCAATCGCACCACCCAGAACAAGGCGTTAGACGGCTGGTCTCCCTGTGTTTTTATTATTAACCTCATTTAGTCCAATTAGCGGGGTCAGTCTCCTGGCATTTTGAAGTTTGCTTATTGGATGAGTAAAGTATTTCAAAGGCGTGTATATTCACCACGAATTGGAGGCACACATTTACCTGCAGAGTAGGGGCGAATGCTACCTGTTTATCCGGATTAAGTTTTGAGCGGGTTGCTGCAATATCATTCATGTTCAGCAGGATTAGACCACATGCACGGCAGGACAGGATTGGTGGACAGAGCGTTCATTTCGCTTGCAGTTTGTAATTTGGCAATTCTGACAGTTCTAAACTGCGTATAAAGTGAAGAGCGACAAGGCAGATGATGGGTGAAGGAGTAACATCAATTGCACGTTCTCTAACTTGAGATTGTATTCTTGCTATACCATGATCCAACTAGTTACAGCTGACGGTAAACATTCAAGAAATGTAGCATCAAGGAAAGTCCCAGGGCTCAAATGAATGTTAATGGGGAGAATTCACAGTCGAACCCTAATAAGAATGAAAGCCGGAGGGAATATCTAGACCTGCACTAACATACCGGTTGCTACCGCTAGGCGATTCAATCGTTTATTCGTTGCTCTCGTTAGCCTCGGGGTAGGCTCGTAGACGCTTCTTAAGCATGCTGTCATCGGCTTCAGGATAGACTCGAAGGCGTTTCTCAAAGGCTCCGTTCTAAGCTTCAGGGTAAACTCGGAGACGCTTCTCGAGGATGTCATCATACACCGTCATTGTGAAGAACCTCAATCACAGGTGGGGTATCTGTGCTGGGACAAGCTGGAGATGCTAACGGGCCTTTGGGATACCTTGATTAGCCCTTACCCTTGATGGCATGAGGGATGCAAGGTTTGTTATCTTGATTCCGTACGGTGTACTAGATTGGAGCATTACTAGCACCCCTACGAAAATGGCCGAGTAACTCCACTAGAATGCCCAATTCTGCCTTGCTTCTCTGCGTACTATGAAGTAAATATTGTTGATTTTTATTGCCGCTCCTTATTGTGTTGTTCAGCTCTTTATCATGACCGTGATTTGACATAAAACGTTCACGCACTGATCTTTTTGAGGAAGGAAATATTTTAGCATCAGTTTCACATCGTCAGCACAAGAAATGCCAGTATCATGTTCGGGGGCCAGGCCATTCAACTACCACGAGCTCACAGATAGCAGCAGATCAGATCTGGAAACCTTAGACGAGCTGACTGGTGAAAAGACACGTTCCAATCTCAGGCGGAAGCACCAATGAACTAGGAAAAAATACTTGGCCTGCTTTGTAGTTGCTTTTATTTGCTCCAATGTCCTCAGCTTTGTTCTTGGCCGCACGATGAAACCAAACCTCGACCGTGTTTGCTTGGAGCACACATCGGGGTATTGTAAGTCGGTGTCGCGTCTATTTCTTGGGGTTATTATCTCCGGGCTAACAGGAGTTTGATGTAGCCCCCGCACACAAGGATATCGATGCTGCATATCACTGGACACAGTTTAACGGGACGTTAGGATTTGAATCAGAGTACAGCGGAGAGCCCAGTCCAGAGGTAGACCAAGCTTGGGATGCTTTGATGACAAGTTATGAAATACCCGGAAATTGAACATGCGGCTCAAAGGCAGTGGCTAATGAGGCATTAGAAACGCTGATCGGAGTCCCTCCGGAGGAGTTTCTTCAGATCCGCGGGGTCGGTGAAAATTGCGCTCGAGTTACCGCAGAGTACGGCGGGGACTACCTCGGTTTGGTGGAAGTTGGGCACCAGCTGCACGTAAGTAACTCATTCGTAAAAACTCGCCATATGATGAACCTAAACTCATAGAAAGAATAGTGCCTCAATCTTGTTCGACAAGGAATGCACAGAAAGTATTATAACGATCCTTTCCATCCAGAGAGAATGGCAATGGTCTTCTCGAATAAGCCAGAAACGGCGGAAAAGCATCTTGGTAAATTCATAATACATGAGAGCGAGAGAAGTTACTAACGTGGTACTTGTATGTAGATCATTGTGTGCAATAGCTACGGCAGTACATCACCTGTAATGCTGATGCTAGCATTATCACCTACCGGTGGGTGAAGGGGAAGCTGTACCCATGGGAAGATTTCAATACCTGGCATAAATGTCGCAACATAGACAGCATGTGGGAATGGACCCGGGACAATGAGATACCACAGCCACCTGGCGGCAATTTTGAATGCCCAATCCCAGATGACTCGGTGGTACTTGAAACACCCCTTTAGAGGCAGCTGTCATTTGTCTAGATCGCTTTGCCATATGCCTAATCAAAGGCGCGTCATCGGGCTGTGGTTTGAAACTAGTGAACATTTATATTACGTTTGTCCATTGCGGCCGGGGATTTGAGCTTCGGAATCATTTCGGAATGCCAACAAGCGCAATACGGGGCCAGGCTGACATACTGGATTGCTGTTGCAGGCAGAGTTTCCAGTATAGGCGTAGCAACGTCACGTGTTGGGGTGAGTGGTGCTATTTTGTCCGTAGCAGATATAAACCGGGAATGCCTCCCAAAATCACGGGGCAGTCTTTGTGAAATGATACCGAGCGCGGAAGGTCCAGTCAACGACAGCATATAAGACGACGAATCTCAGCACAGCTGCAAAGTAATTCATCTCCGAGGGAGAATTCAGTTTGGGTTTTCCTAGGGGTGAGGATAAAGATTAACGTACTAAAAGCATGGGCCGGCCAATAGATCGGGAAAGAGTAGACAACCGTTATGGACAGAGTAAAGATACTCGTCATGATCCTGCAAAGGTTCCCTAAAACTCCAAGATGAAAGTGTTCCTTTATGTTGCGGTTCTGAGGAAGGAGGGAGTATAGAACGGGCAATATGTAGCTAATTTATCCTTGGAGCCGAGGTAAATGAAGGCATATCTATTGGCAAAAGGGGCTAAGCGAATGGCAGGGATCTATTCAGGCCGTACCAAATAAGGAGCGTGAAGTGCACTAGTTCTACCAAAAACTAGAACCTGAAGTGCCAAACCCCAGAGCCATTAGGAACGGCTCACGTTCCCTTACTGGGAGACACACTTAATTGCCTTAATGGGGACACCAGGCCCAAAAGAGTCCAGAAAAACAACCTCCTGAACGCCAAATGGGGACCCAACGGGGCGTCGGCCATGGGTGTCCTTGAACGCCCGGCAACCGATGGTATTCACATCAACTCCGGTAGCAGATATGATGGACAGGGTGTTCGATTTGTTTGACAGCAGCGTGTTTGCTATGTTTTAAACGTGGTTAGCGCAAATCCAGCACGGGGGATATACGAAATTCTCACCTGTCAAGAAGAGGGCATTGATTGGGATGTCCACCTGGGTGGCGGTTTCGCCGTTATCGAATATGTTTTGGATGCGGACAGTGGCCGAGGATGAAGAGGAAGGCGCAGGACAGGACGTAGGTGGATAGGTAGTAGGTGTTGGAGAGGTTGGGGTAGTAGATGGGATAGGAGACAGGGTAGGAGACAGAGGAGGAGGAAGAGAGCTTCCCTTGGCAACCTGCGCATCTACTGCAGCCTGAGACTCAGAGCAGAAAAACGCGCCAATCGGAACGCCCTTGTCCTCCGTGCCAACCTCGCCAGCACCCTCTTCGTTTGTGAAGATCCCTTGCATTTTGTCATTGAAGTCATCACCCAGGGGCTTCAGGCCGGCATTGTCACTGAATGCATGGCAACTAATCCCTGTATCAAGGACAAAAGCACTCGCACCGACTTGAGCTTGGCGATTCCCTAGACGTGGGAAAAGAATATAATATCAGTAAGTGAAGACACGGTAGTGGTACGACACCACCTACCAGCTGTAGAGAAGACCGTATCAAGAGGGACAGTGACTTGCACAGAGACATCAGAGTCACCGGTCTTCATCTGGATGGTGGTTGAGCTGGTACGTGCAACAAATGGTGCAGCGAGGGCGGCGGAGATGAAGCAGGAGGAGATGAGAATGGACTTCATGCTGTCTTATTGTTGGAAATTGAGACTTCAAAGACTCAGGTGTGCAGTATTCAGTATGACGGATTAGATGCTTTGTTACCAGCTACAAGGTAGATATTTTCGAGATGGACAGAGAAAGAATATGAAGACCCTTCACCCATTATATACATATCAAGATGTTTTAACGGCCCAGATTCAAGGCTTTACTAATATCAAACACACTTGGGGCGCCAAAAAAAGATTGGCTATACTTAGCACACATTCCTACAGAGGTTCCCCACCTGAAAAAGAAACCATCAGCCACAGTGGATAACTCCCGCCTATTCGTCAGATCATCCTAGTTTTTGCCTTGCGGTAGTTAAGTAAAAAAAAGTCCTTCCCGCGTTAAATCTACGAGGGTTGGAAATTGCTGTCGTGGGTTATGCGTCGCCAGGGTTGAGGACGAGTAGGGACAGGTCATCTTTGTGCTCTCAGATCCTAACTTCAGATTTGAAAATCTCCGTTTATTGGGGTCAGCGGTATACTAAGGTAGGGTTGACAACTGAAGAATCGCCAATCAGATTGCATGATCCCTAAAATTGCGAGCTCTAATATTCTTCATTGGGGGTCTCAAACGCAATTGAATTGGGATGGGGCCTCTTCACGAGCATCTCGAGCATCTGATAGGTGGCGCTCCCCCACCGTCCTTTCCAATCAATATGCTAACTATCCACTATCTAGAGGCGGCGTTTTCCCCTCCATTCCTCAGGGCCATTTGCGGTCTAGTTATTGATGTTTGTCAGCTCTGTTAATAGAATAGCTGCTGAGTGACCAGCGCCGCATACTAGCGGATTGCCACTGCGGATTTAGGATATCCGCTTTCCTGCGGAACCCGCTAGGCCCCTTGGTGTTTAATTCGATTCAACGGATTGGAGCAAGCCTTGAATTTAGCACTGCCCTCTAGCCCACTCATCCCGCTGGCAGACACAGACGGAGCTCGGCTGACGTATCACCTAAATACACTTTAACCAAGATTAGACCTTCCTTAGCCTTATGGCCATGAGAAGCCCTCTTGTTGAAGAAATGCTGCTTTTTCTTGATTACCGTACTTTCTAAATAGAATTTAGAAAGCCAACCCACCCTTCCAGAAGAAAAGGCTCCTTGGCTAGAATTAAAATTCGGCAACAAGCACCCCAGAAGAAAATAAATATCATACAAAAAACATATAAAATAATCACTGCTTAGGCTAATAAAATGTATTTACTTTATTTCACTTTGTTTACAACTTTGCAGTGAACTCGGAGCTTTTGTGGGTATGTCCCATGAGAGAGGCCCAGAATGCCACACAGCCTCAGGAAGCCCTAAAGGTGGCCCCTTGCGTTGGGCCACGCTAGCCCGCAAAGTGCAGCCTGAGGCAGAAAGAGGTGCAGTTGCGATCACCAGTTAATAACAGTAGTTCAGGTCCAACTCATCAACAAAAATTAATCTGATCTTACATTCTCCGCCAAATCTAGCGATGCAACCCCATGATATAAGGACCAATATTAAAAGAGGGCTATTGTGGATGGATTGGGCTGCTCGAATCGGTGGCGGAATTCGGCGGGGTTGCGAATTCCGGACCAGATTAGCACTATTTCCTCTTCGGGCAGAGCGCGGCCGTGCGAGTTCCGGCATCGTCATCGCTGCGAGCACAACAACAACAACGGTTGAAGAGAGAATAAGGCTTCATCCCAGGTGTTGCATTGCTTCTGCTATTCTTGGTGTATTATTGCGAATACTATGGCTCGAGTTAGCTAACAGCACTCCGATTGTGAAACCACTAGTACGCACTTCCTATGACCGTTGGGGTAAAATATATCTCCCCCCCATGGTGGCAGGAACACCCCAAGGTTATTTTTTTAGTTGAGGGTTGTTTCTTATTTTTTTTATTTTGGATATAAATGAGTTAGCTTCAAAATGTAAGCGATGATTTTATTAAGATCAGACTATATCTATCACCCCAATATCACAGTTGGGCCCCATTAACTACCCTTCTACCGACGTTAGCCAACCTAAAACACATACCGAAACTGAGGATTCTAGGTTCGTAGTCAGTGCCGGCCAGTGATTCCAAATGGACGCAATACATACCTTTCGATCTGTCAGATCATCCTCAAACGCATGGTCGTAGCTCTCCATCATCCCCGTGCTATCCCGCCTCCGGTTCTCCGAAATACAAACAAACCGATACACACCCGTCAGTAGTACTGCAGCGGCCTGCGTCACGACCACGATGGTCCAGCCTTGGATGTAGCGGGGTGCGTCTTCTGAGGCAAAGAGCAAGGGGCCGATCACATTGCCGAGGCTGTAGGCAATGAAGATTCCCGCGGATGTAAAGGCGCGCTTGGTGTACCCGGCCGTGTTGGCCACTTGGATGATCATAAGCACGACGTAGGCGCCGCCAAAGGAGCCAAGGAAGTAGACACCAATGAGGAGGCCGCTGAGTGCTGACCGGGGAAGTAACCACAAGAGGAGCGAAGACATGATTGTTAGGCATTGGCAGAACATGACCACATATGTACGGACATTGGTGTACTTGTATGCGAGGTAGGGACCAATGAGCTGGATGCAGCCAATGATAAATCCGAATGGCATGAGAAGGAGGAGAGAGTTCAAGGGACTGAAGCCGAAGCTGTTGACAATGATGGCTTGGAAGGTGGACTGTGGGCCGTTCGCGATCATGGTAAGTAACGCGATAGCCAGGACGAGCCAGAAGCGGGCATCGAGGAGGGCATCCAGGACCTGTGAGCTCTTGAAGTGCAGATTTCGCACACCTGTATTGTTTGTCCGAAGCCGTGCAACGGCAATATAGGTTTCGCGACCGGAGAGTCCCCTGGCTCGGGTTGGGTCGCCAGGCAGGAAGAACAGGACGACGAGCGACCAGAGGACCGTTACCGCACCAGCGAAGAGGAACATGTATTTCCAGGGGGAGAAGGCTCCGCCAATATGCCCCAGACCGAAGTTGATCAGGGGCGTAAACATGGAAATGTACCCTATGCATGTTAAGGGAGGCTTATCTTGCATCATCGAAGGGGCTCACCTGTAAAGCAGTACCAGATTCCCATGCGGAGAGCTTGCTCGTTCTTCTTGTACCAGCCACCGATGACCAGCATAAACATCGGAGCGATGCCGGCTTCGAGGAAACCAAGAAAGAATCTCTGTGCGTAGAGCCCTTTATAATTGTGGCATCCCGCGGCGGCCATGAGGACTGCTCCCCAAACGACAATCACCGCCGCACAGACACGCTCAATTGGAAAGCGCTGCGCAACATAGATAATGGGGTACGCCCCGGCAATCCAACCCATGTAGAATAAGGAGGCTGCCATTGAGTATCGGTTGCCCGTTTCTAAATCGAGGTCCTCGCGGAGCCCAAAAATCGCCTACAGGCGTTTAGTTAGGTGAGCGGTCGCAGTATAGAGGGATTGACCGGGGGATAGTAGGGATAGTACCGCCTGGGACAGCATCGTCTTGTCATAGTACTGGAGGCCATATGATAATGCCATGATCGGAAGCAGCCTTGTATCGATCCGGCGCACAATCTTCCTCTCCTCTTCAGGATCCCAGTCTCTATCACCGGCGTATGCCGCCATTGATTTCATCGCTTCATCGCCATGGATCGTGTCAACCTCGGCAGGCTTAACCTGCTCGAGGTGTTCATTGCTTGGGCTGTAATCTGCCTTTGGCTCCGACGTCATAGTGAAAGCAGAACGAACTACCAGGATGCGCGGACATCTGGTTGTTGTTTACCTCGAGCCATACGCAAGGATACTATTCAATTTTTATATACCCGGTGCCTTGGAACTGGTTTCTCGGTAATCGGCGCCGAATCCCCATTGACGCCAGATGCGGGGATAGGCGCAGTCTGGGGTCTGGGGGAGGGAAGCGGGGTCAACGGTTGGAGTCGTGAACCGGCCCCAATGCTCCGGCCTGTGTGGGCAAAATAAGCGAAATGAAATGGCCAAGGGATCCAGGCTACCTATAATCGAGGTTAGCCGGTAACTTTAAACTGAGGGCCAAGAGTGACCCCCCCAAAAGCCAGGATTTAGGGCTTTGTAGTCCCTCCCCCTGCTCGGGCAATTACAGAGAGCCAGAATCTTGGACCGTGAGACTGCTTCGGCGCCGATAGCAGAGCTTACAATGGGCTCTAACACTGGACTCCCACAGCTAGCATGATGATGTAGCGGAAGTTTATTCTGCCTCTTAAACAGGTTGGCTTTTGTTGGCTATTGGACAGCAGAGTGTTTTACACCCTAGAACCCCGGTATTAAAGTCCATCTTCTCGATGTAACGGTTATGCAAAAGGAGTCTTATTATTTAATAAGGAGCATCTCGTAAGCCTAGGGTGAATGGCCAGCCCCGAGATCGTCAAGAAACTGTAGAAAGGCCCTCTGGCAATCCACCGCTTTATCAACGTAAATCTCATGGCCCCGACCATTAATCGGTATCATCTTTGCTTGAGGAATCATGCCACTAAGCACTTCCTGGTCCTGTAGACTCGTATTCCGACTGTTCATCGGTGCCAGGATAAGCATCGGACATCGTATATCCTTCATCAAGGGCCGCACATCAAGACCATCCAGGAATTCTGCATACCGCGCAAATCCCTCCCCGGTCGCTACATCTGCCTGATCGAGCCACCATTTCTGGTACTCTGGATCTGCCTGGCCGATCCCGCGCGGTTGTCTCGCCATGACCTCGTTGAATCCTCGCGCACCGAGTTCTCGACATGCGGTCGGCCAGTCCTTGAATCCCAGGGCCCAGCCTTTTTTGGCGGAGTCTGGGAGGTGAGATGGGGTTGCACATGTTGTTAGACTGAGGAGTCGGTCTGGGTAGCGTGCGGCGAAGGCCATTCCGATTAACCCGCCCGTTGATTCACTCAGTAGATGGACCTTGGAGGCGTTTTCTTGATCCAGTAGATCCACGATCTCACTCAGGACGGTGTCAAGGGAGTAGTCATAGTCACTAGACGGATCGCTGGATAAGCCGTGTCCGCGGAGGTCTCGACGGATAACTCTGTATTTCGTCGCCAGAACAGGGATCCAGTGATACCAGAAGGCAGCATGACGACCGAAGCCGTGCTGGATGAGGATTGTTTCGGTGGTGGCCTTCTTCCACGGATCCGTGAAATCGTCCACGATGTAATGGGTCTTTTCCCTGTTCGCATGGTGGACGAACTGACTATGAGGGGTTGCGGGCTTAGACATATTGATTGATTTTTTCTTTCGATAGCTAATGGCTGGGAAAAAGTAGGGAGAGAACTGTGCTTCTCTTTATATACCCGAGCGAAATCCCTCGGCCACAGGCTGAACCCGCCCGCTTTTAAACTACTAGGGCTCAACACCGAGACACCGAAGATATATACTCCATGTTCCATTGATCCGCTTGAGATTACCTACACAGCTCTATCCCACGAGCCCTGACAGCTAGTTGTCAATCTCGTAAAATCCTCCATCATTAACCAGCAGCGCCCCGTTCACATAGCTACTCTCATCGCTCAACAAGAAGCTCACCATGTTCGCCTGCTCCTCCGCTAGACCCATCCGGCGCATGGCAATCTTTCTATTCACAGGATTCTTTGCGTAGTCCGGCGTCCCAGGGATGGCCTGGTTCCCCATATGCTCCTGCGTCATATTCGTGATCGTCCATCCGGGACAGCATGCATTCACCCTGATGCCGCTCGGTCCATAGAATTTAGCACCATTCTTAGTGATCCCTGCAGCAGCATGTTTGCTTGGGGTGTATGCCGCGAGACCGAGAGAGGTCAAACCCGATATAGAAACAACATTCGCAATGGACCCGCGCTGAGGAGGCACAGGGTACTGTGGAACAGGGTCAAGAATTACTTCCCGAGGCTCCTGTTTCTCCATCTGTTGCGCTTCATATTTCTGGCATAGCCAGAGGCCGCGGGCGTTAATCGAGTAGACCCTGCCGTTACATGCGGTGTTAGTGGCAATATGCGAAAACCAAAAAGAAAAGCTGCTTCACATACTTATCGAACCATTCAGTGGTGATGCTTCTTTCTTCCGCCCCGATTGTCTCACAGATCCCCGCGCAGTTCGCAGCATAGTCCAGCCGACCGGTCAAGGAAAGACTCCCCTCGACTGCCCGTCGGATATCATCCTCCTTTGACACGTCTGTTTGTAGAAACTCTGCTCGCACACTATACCGTTTCGCAATCTCGCTGGCCGCTGCTTGCCCCTGCTGTTTGTTAAGATCTGTCATGAAGACTGAGATCCCCCGGCTGGCGAGCTTCGTGGAGATGGCCCTGCCTATGCCATTCGCGGCGCCGGTAACCAAGGCGACTAGTTCCTGTTTCATGGTAGATCTCAATCGTGGATATGCTGATGATACACCAAGTCTCTGCCCAAAGAATCATTGTTCAAAGAAAATACTAGGCCGTAAAAAAGAACTCTTGACGGTCTGCGGAAGCCGGTGCGGGGAAGAGTCGGCGCCGAAGATAGCTTTCATAGCCGAATGTCGTCTTTCAACGATCGGCTATACCCAATTACGCATCGGCCGTCATTGCCCTCCCGTTGAATGAAATGATGTAGATATCAGTACGGATACGTTGTCATTTACTTCGTGATAGGCACCGTTATCTATGTCCGGGAGATTGACACAAAGAAAAGACTCACCTCCGCCATTAAGGCAATCCTGCATCCCACACCATACAACCCCAAAACCAACCAAGATGGGCGAGCCAGCACCCACAATCCCGGATATGAACGCCCTCGCCGCCAAATACGGCTGGCCACAGGAAGCTCCTTCCGGCTACAGAATCACCGAGTCACTCGCAGGTAGCAAACGGCCTATGCGAATTGTCCACGTCGGATGCGGCGCAGCAGGGATCTGTCTCGCGAAATTCGTTCCCGACCGCATGGAAAACGTCTCATTTGTGTGCTACGACAAAAACGCCGATATTGGAGGAACGTGGTTGGAGAATCGGTACCCGGGTTGTGCGTGTGATATCCCGTCCCCGGATTACCAGTTTACGTGGGCAAGGAATCCGAATTGGACGCATTTTTATTCGTCTTCGCCGGAGATTTGGCGGTATTTTAAGGATTGTGTGGAGAGGTTTGGGCTCGGGAAGTATATGAAGTTGCAGCATCGGGTGGAGGGGGCGTTTTGGGATGGGGAGAAGGGGAAGTGGAAGGTGCATGTGAGGGATCTCCGGGTGGATAAGGTGTTTATTGATGAATGCGATGTTTTTATCAATGGTGGGGGCATCTTGAATAATTGGAAATGGCCAGAGATTGACGGCTTGCCCTCGTTCAAGGGTCTTCTTGCCCACACCGCTGCTTATCCCGAGGGAACGGACCTGACGGGGAAGCGAGTCGCGGTGATAGGCATCGGGAGTAGTGGCGTCCAGGTCATCGCAAAGATTGCGTCCCAAGTGAAGAAGCTCTATACATGGGTCCGTTCGCCGACATGGATTACCGCCGGGTTCGCCCAAAAATATGCCGGCGAGGGAGGACAGAACTTTGCTTACAGGCCGGAGCAGCAGCAGCGGTGGAAAGAGAACCACGTGGAATATCTCGAGTATTGCAAGGAGATCGAGACGGAGCTCAACCAGAGATTTAAATTCATCCTGAACGGAACCGAGCAGGCACAGGGGGCACTAGAGTTTTCCGTGCAAGAGATGAAAAGCAAGCTCGCCGACAGGGAAGATCTGAAAGAGAGCATCATTCCGCAGGACTTTGGGATTGGATGTCGACGTCCGACGGTACGTGTCTATCACTTGAATTGATGAAGTAGGCTAATTAAGGCAGCCTGGCAATGGCTTCTTGGAAGCCCTCACGCTCCCACATGTCCACACATTCACCAAGAGCGGTATTTCGCGCATCACAGAGAAAGGCTTTGTGACGACCGGTGGAGTGGAGCATGAAGTTGATGTGATCATCTGCGCTACTGGATTCGATACGACCTGGGTACCTCGATTCCCTATCATGCACGATGGGAAGAACGTTCAGGACTTCATGCGGGAGAGAACATTATCCTACCTGGCCCTGGCAATTCCGGAAGGTGTGTGCACAATGGTCTATACACCTATCTACTGATATCTAACGAGGAATAGTGCCAAATTACTTTACAATTGGCGGTCCCTACGGGCCCATCGGACACGGGAATACCCTCATGGTCAACGAGCGGTTGATAAGCAACGTGCTCAAGATTGTGGAGAAGATGCAACTTGAAGGAATCAAGTGCGTGCGACCAAAACTGAGCATTTGCGAAAAGTTCGAGGAGCATGCCCAGCTCTTCTGCAAGCGGACTGCCTGGGACGGCAACTGTGCGAGCTGGTTCAAGCAAGGTAAGAAAGGTGGAAAATTAACCATCTGGCCGGGATCACGGCTCCTGTTCTTTGAAGCGCTTAAAGACCCGCGCTATGAGGACTACGAGATTGAGTATGTCAGCACTAATCCCTGGGCTTGGCTTGGGTGTGGATTTACGTTGAAGGAGTACGATGGGAGTGACATTGCCTACTATATTGGGACGGAGGAGCACCCGGGGGCCAACCTGCCAGAGAAGGGAGAGGAAGCGCTGGTGAACTCTTCCTGGGCTGTCCCAGGGAATATGTAGATACACAGTATTTTTTTTTGAACATAGACATTGAGAATATCTTTGAATATGACCTTCCTGTTCCTACCAACCACCTGTAAAAAATTTCAAAGCCGGGTTTGGCGCCTCCGAAAACTACTTTCGGCCACTGGGGATCCTTCGGCGAGTGGTGGCCGTCTCCCTACCGATAGACCGAGTGTCTTCATCGTTGCCCGAACTGGTATATTCTGCCATCGGAAATACACGGATAGTTAATAAACTACGACAGCAGGTTTGAGAAACACCATACAATTCCGCAATTCACCACAACATGTCTCTAGTTTCAAGGCTGCAAGAACGAGCCATGGGTAATCCGAGGGACATTGACGGGGCACGACCGGGCCATACGATGACCCAGCGAGTGGCCAAAAGACGCCCAGCAGTACCCACATCCCAGAAGAAGACGAAGCAAAAGACGACCAAGAATGCACAGAGCAGCTCGTACCCTCTGGAATCAACGGTAGTTCGGACATCCGGCGGAATCTGCATTTCCTTGAGAGGCCAGGATCTTCACTGGCTCCTTTCCGAGCTGCAAGGGTGCCAGGGGCCCGAACCCACCGTCCACATTGTCTTCCATGAGAATCTGAACCGCACCTGCGATACAAATCCGAAGGCAAATCCGAAGTCAAAACCCGAGCCGGAACCGTCTCCACCCGCTTCGGTCGTGTCGATGCGGTCGACTCCAGAGGCACCCTCGCCCACGCCTACCATTCTCGATACGCTGCGAGTGACGACGGCCGAACGAAGCTTTTTGGAAGACATGATATCCCCGAAAAGTTGTGAGACAACGGACTGTGCGTCCGACGACAAATATTCTGGTTCGGATTACAAACCAGAGGCATATATGATCTCGGCTGATATTTCGGACGCTGAGTGGGATGAGTTTACCACATTTTGATAGATTTTACGTGACTATGGGATTATTTTACATTAATATAATGACTTGCTGCTTTTGACTCTTGGATGCCCAATAGAAATATATACCTTCTACAGTAATATAGATTGGTAGTCTAGTCCGGATTTTAGCACGTCTTCAGGCGAGGAGTCCGGCTGGCATCGAGGCTTTTATCACCAGTTACAGCTAGTGTGTTCGAGGGTGAAATCATGCATGTAATGGTACCTGGTGGCAGGGGGAACCTATGCAGGTGTAGGGAGGTACTAAGGAGACCGCCTCACGAACGGTCCAGGTACCCAGGTGAGGCTACGCCTTTGGCCTCAGTATCAAAGCCATTAGCATGTCCCAGCATTCGCATTACTAGAGGACCGAAGATCGCCACGGTGTTGACTGTGTAGATTGAACAATTCATTGACTAATATTGAAAACGGGTGTCAAATCTCAACTTTCTCTACTTGCTAAGTCTCCTTGCGGGGAAGGATGCCCCCTGGATTCTCCCTCGTCCCCAGATAGTGCGACAAATCCCCGCCGTTGAACTCGATTGTCGCAAACCCATTACCCAGAAACTCAAACGGATTCCCACTCCAATAGTCAATCATATAGTCTTCGTATCTTGGCTCAGCCATAACATCAAAATAAACCAAGCGAGAACCCGGCCACATTGTAAGCCGCCCATCCTTCTGGCCATTCTTGAACCAGCTGGGGCAGGGGCCAGACCAGGCTGTGCGTTGAACGTAGAGATCCGCGTGCTCGGCGAATTTTTCGCAGACTTCGCGTCGGGGAGTTACGGATTTAATATTCTCCTTTTGCATTTTCTTTGTGATGGCTGTTATATTGCGGACCAGGAGCTCGGACATAGCGATGTAGGAGCCATGGCCGAAGGGCCCGTAGGGGCCGCAGATGGTAAAGTAGTTGGGAACTGAAGGGTTAGCTTAGTTGGGCAATATAAAGGAATATCACGTACTATCTGGTACTGCCACGGAGAGGTATGAGAGGAGCTTCTCGCGGTGCAAGTCCTGGACGTTCTTGCCGTGCGCGATAATCGGGAAGCGTGGAATCCAGGACGTGTCGAAACTGATGATACTAAGTCAGCTAGGTAATCCCGTTGTACTCAACAGTAATAGGCAACTCACCCTGTCGCACAAATCAAGATGTCGATGGCGTGCTCCTTGCCGTTGTGGTCGACGAACCCAGTGCGGGTGATTTTCCGCGGAACTTCGGTGAATACCTCGACATTGGGGAGACCAAGGGACTCCAGGAACCCATTCCCGGGCTGAAAAGCAAGTACAATTAGCTCCTATATTTAGTGGAAGGATTTGAGGAAGAATTTCCGGCTGCCACCTACCGTCGGCCGACGACATCCTACTCCAAAGGTTGACGGAATCAACTTGGCAGCCACATCAGTACGACCCCCAAGTTTTTCCTTCATTTGCTGGGTTGAAAACTTCTTTGCCTCCTCAGCGGCTGGACTGCCGTTGAGGATGAACTTGAATCGTTGGTTGAGTTCACTTTCAATATTCTTGCAATAATCCTGGTACTCGAGGGGGTTTTCAGCCCAATACTGTTTCTGATCCTCTGGGTCTGATATAACGGTTAGTCATGTTCATCAAGCAGTCTATACTTTTCTTGGTTGAATAAAAGAACCCCGTACATTCGAAATTGGTGCCACCCGCACCAGCGTATTTCTGCGCAAAGCCGGCGGTAATCCAGGTCGGCGATCGAATCCAGGTATAGAGCTGGGCGACATTCGGAGCAATATGGGGGATGACTTGAACACCGCTGCTGCCGGTTCCTATCACAGCCACACGCTTCCCCTTATAGTCGATCGAATCATCCCACTTCGCCGTGTGGCACTTTGGGCCTTCGAAGTCTTGCAAGCCCTCGACGTCAGGCCATCTCCAGTTACTGCCAGCGTGTTAGCATATTTTCGTTGGGTACTCACCGGGGAAGGGATGTCCTGATGGCATACTTTAGTAGTCCCCCGTTGTTAATGAATATTTCGCCTCGGTCAATGAATACCTGTCCAGTGGCCAGGTTGCGGACTTCCACCTCCCACACACCGTCAGCTTCATTCCATTCTGCACCAACGACTTCGTGGTTCAGGACAAAGTATTTGCCCAGGTCAAATCGAAGAACAACGTCCTTGAGGTACTGGTGGATTTCATCGCCGTAGGAGTAAAAGTGCTTCCAGTGGGGGTTCTTTGCCCACGTAAACTAATAAAGCCCTTAGCCCAGCTTGCCCCCAGATCACAAAGTCGTAAGGTAATAACGCACCTGGTAGTTATTGGACGGAATGTCGCATGCCACGCCCGGATACCTGACAACTTTAGCACGACGCTTTCAGACAAACTCGGGTGATCGAATGACCGACCGATTCTCAAACCACGTCCCCCCAATCTCAGGATCCTTCTCGTAAATCGTGAGGCTGATGTTGTTAACCTTGTCAGGGAGAATCTTGGCCAGGTTGATTCCAGACACACCGGCGCCTAGCGAGATAATTCGTAGCGGACGCTCGGTGCCACAGAGTTGTTCCTTAATGCGATATCCGTTGGCATTCTCTCTGGGCCATCCATAGAGATCGGGCAGGGCATCGAAGTCTGGAACTTCAGTGTTGACGGGTTCTGTCTCGGTACGTGCAGGAGCCATAATGCTATGTGATGTGATGCTAATCATCTAGATCTTACCAACCAAAGTCGGCACAGAAGAAACGATAGTATATTTGTGTGGAACAAAATCATCTCGTGACAGCCCCTCTACCTAGGAATAACCAGCTCACCGTACGATGTTTGGCAATGGAAAGTCCGTTAGCCCGACCTGGCCGAAATGGCTATCGGTCTCGGATTTCGGCGCGTGCGCTCTTGCCCCCGCACCGGCGATGAGGCAGACCAATGTTCCGCAGATCTCCGCAGTTAATGCAAGCAGGGATATTATTGTGTTTGGCATGAGCAGCTGGTCTATGATCGTCTACCTAGAATTATCTGCCTCTTCTCATCTCATTCTCAGCTGCAGCAAGCTCACACTCCACCCGACAACTACGGAATGCCTCAGGATAACTACCTGCAAGGGTACGGACACTCTTTTGCCCACCTACTCACCACACTAACACCTCTAGGGTCGCCCTTATCACTGGTGCAGCATCCGGTATCGGCCGCGCCACCGCCCACACGTTCGTCCAGGAAGGCTGCACGCGCCTCGTACTGGGTGATCTCGACCATGCCGGTCTTCAGGCCGTATCGCAAGAACTTCAAGAGCGGAACCCTGCCGTGAGCACCGTAACCGTCGCTGTAGATGTATCCTCCGAGGAGCAAGTGGACGCCTTCGTCGAGGCCGGCGTCAAAGAATTCGGCGCCATCCACTATGCAGTGAATAACGCGGGTGTGACGAGCAATCCGCGGGTGAGGACACATGAACTTCCGACTTCTTCATGGGATCATGTTGCGTCAGTCAACTTACGGGGCACATGGCTCTGTGAGAGGGCAGAATTGAGGCAGATGGTCAAGCAGGGGGCCGAGTTGAAGACGAGGTATGCTCACCTCTTCCACTAAGTGCGATCCAACATGTTGACGGAGAGGCTATCAGGACGGGCGCGCCTCACCAGCGAGGAGCTATTGTGAATGTCTCATCACTGTTTGGTATTCTATCTCATCCGACGGTGGGCGCAGTAAGACTCATGCAGTGTAACCTGTCTTGGGCTGGACTGACGAGTGTTAGTACTCTGCTACCAAGGCCGGGATACTCGGTATGACGCGAACGGATGCCCTGGCATACGCGGAGGACGGGATTCGGGTGAACAGCGTTCTGCCTGGATTCGTGAAGACGCCTAGTAAGTTGCTTGCACCTCACTCATGCTATCAAGGGAGAGGTTGTACTGATCACATCAGTGGTTGAGGAGTCCATCCGACGCGGAGCGAACTACGAAGACCTCATTGGGAGTATTCCGATCCGTCGTTGGGGCCATCCAGAGGAGATTGCGGAGGCGGTTGTGTTCCTTGCGGGCGAGAAGGCCAGTCTCATCAATGGGGTATCTTTAGTTGTTGATGGAGGGAAGCAGTATGTTGCATAATGTTGGAATATTTTGCCAGGGGGATGCAAAGCACCACGGGTGGAATGAAGGGATGGAGATTTGGTGTACATAGCAAGGAGACTCCGGAGCTTGGTAGTTAATGGACCAGCTCTCTGCGAATACCTATCTTCCTCCTACTACTTCTCACCATTATATCCTCGTTTCCAATATCACAATAATTGAATACGTGTCAGGTTGTTAAAATGAGCATGGGGCTACCATGGTGTGTCACTCGCTCCAAATCTCACCATGTCGCTGGCATGAGGTGACGCACGGACATGGCAACGCCCAGGTTAAGTAATGTCCCATGGTTTTCCAATGGAATTCAAGCCAGGCAATTTAATAGCACGAGGTTTGCGTAATGGCCATTTTAAACTTTTTTTTTTTTTTTTAATGCACCGTGTTTTAGCTGGGTAAATTAAGATGATGCAATCTATATATTCACAGGGCACTCACAATAATACTCTGTTTATTTGAAAAGAAACTTGTTTTTTAAATAAATAAGATAGTATAAAAGCATGAAGAAAAAGGGTTTCTCACAATATATGCTCTTGTCTACAGATGTGTGATAGGTTTCTATTTAAAACTGTACACGGTATAGTAATTCCTGTAGGTGGGATGATAGTGCAAGGTATGGTTGATCTTATTCTTAGAAGCTACGGATGCTACTGTATATACACCATGAGAGAAGACTCATTAATTCTACTGGTCCTCTGGCTTGACTTGAATCCGCTGCGATGTGGCGAGCAGGATATTTTGCTGCTCATCTGCTCTCGACCCATCCTCATAATCATCAACGTCCATGTCGTAATACCCCAAAGGAGCCTCTTCGCGATTAACAATGGTAAAACATCGTCCTGCCAGCTGTCAGCCAGCTCACATGGCACCCCATTATCTAGGAGACTTACCATTGACCGCAGGATCCGACACAATCCTGAGCATCGCACCGGCTGCATCGGCGGCAGCGGCGAATTTGACCCCCTTGGATTTCGCATGCTGGACGACGCTTGGACTCATTAGATTGGTATCGACGTACCTTGCCTGGTCAGTTCTATCAAGGAAATTGGGCAGTAAACGACTTACCATGGAGCTAGCGCGGAGGCCCGAATCCCATCGAGGAACGTAGTCCGACGAATACAGCGCATCAAGGCACGGGCGGCAAATTTGGACATCATGTAGATGGGACCTCCCGGAACATCACCGTACCCAGCCGCGCTAGACATGACGATAAAGCACCGATCCCGTCCCGGTGTGAGTTCATGCTGCTTGAAGTAGAACCGAGCCAGCTTGCAGGTCCCAATGATCCCGTTGACGTTAACACTGAGGATTTTGAAGTCCGGGGCTTGTGGCTCCTCTCCGGATTCTGTGCCCGTTAGGTAGGTAGCACACCTATGGCTTAGGGGATAGCCTACCGTCTTCGTAGAATATGGAGTCGGCCCCCGTGATACCGGCATTCGCGATCGCCACGTCGACTGTTTTGCTGGGTGAATTAGTTTTCGCCAGCCGGAACATCTCGTGCTGGGACTCGAAATCGGTCACGTCGCAGCGGACGAACTGAGCATTTCTGACTTGGTTAGCTGAGCCTGCACCTGTGCGCTGGAGCGACCCACGATCCGAGTTCGGCCTCAATCTTGCGACCAGCAGCCTCGTTCACGTCTCCAAAGGTAACAAATGCTCTGTGGAGGGTCAGCTGTGCCCACAGACCGGTAATGTGTGGTTGGAGTTACCCAGCTTTGGCGAAAGCTCTGGTGGCTTGTTCGCCCATTCCGCTCGCTCCTGGAGCTCTAATCAACAGGGTATCAATTATGAGAGATTCCAGGTTCATCGTACCTCCCGTGATAACGACGCTCTTCCCTCGCACATTGTTCAAATCTGGGGGTTGGGTGCAATCCACCACTCCTTTCTGGTAGGCAGGGTACTTGGGCATTTTATGGTCAGCGTATATGCGTTGTGAAAGTGACAGGCAAGTAGTACATCAGTAGCATATAAATGATCCAATTGCCCCTGTGTGAAGTTCTGTCAAGTCTGCATCATGTCCGGGCGACCGTTGGGATTGATCGGCTTTCGGCGCCATCGGGGGGTTCGGTCTCGAGCCACGGCAAAGGAGCCGCCCACGGGCATTCCCCAGAATCAAGCAATCAACCGAACTGAAGGATCTCTTTTTATCCTGGGGATCCTGTCGAATGAGGTTGGCTAAACCCGTCGAGCAATCTTTGGCCCTCCTCGGACGTCCTTCCCAGCATGGCACGAATCATCGAATCCCCGCACACACTTAGAATCCCAGCGACTGACATCGCGTCTTTCGTCTTCTCGTCGGGAACGCCCGCGAGTCGTCAACCCCCCCAATACTTCGACGCTGACAATCCCTCGAGATGCTACAGTCTCGCGCAAGCCGAGGTCTACGTCAAGCGAATCAGCAAGGGCTTGCAGCATCTCGGTCTCAAACCCGATGACAAGGTGCTCCTTTTCTCGAGCAACAGCCTCTACTTTCCCGTGCTCTTCTGGGGTGTCGTCGCTGCTCGATGCGTCTTTACATCGGTCAACCCAGGGGCATCGGAGACGGGTGAGTGGTCCTCAGGCTATGTGAAACCGAGGTGAGCTAATGAAGGCATTAGAATTGGAATACCAGCTTCGTGACTCCGATGCAAAAGTGTTACTAGCAAATGCACCGGGCATGCACACTGCCATTGCAGCAGCCAGACGAGTGGGATTACCCGCGAACCGCATCTTTTCCTTTGTCGATCCAGGGGAGACTGCGACTTCCCAAACGGCACCCCAACCCTGGACGAGCTTTTGGTCCTCTCTAGAGAGTGTAGCCAACTACAACTGGCACCGAATTACATCGCTTGAAGAAGCGCAATACACCACTGCGGTTTTGAACTACTCTAGTGGGTAGGTAGATGAGCAACTCTCCAATAATCACACACACTAAGAAGCCATGGACAGAACGACAGGAACCCCAAAAGGCGTCGAGATATCGCACTATAATGCCGTCTCCAATTGTCTCCAGCTGGTGCACAAACGCTCTCTCGTGGGCAACACCGAGGCCGCCCGGGAAAGGAAACATCGCCTCGATACAAGTGGTGAGAGATGGTTGGCTCCACTGCCCATGTATCATGCCTACGTACGTACCCCCACTGCAATGTATATCATGAAGTAGGCACTGACTGAACGCAGGGTCAAACGTACTACTGCATGAACGCCGCCCGCCTCGGTGCAAAAGTCTATATCATGGCCAAATACAACCTTGCCAACCTCCTTCTCTACGCCGATATATACCGAATAACCTTCCTTACTGTTGTCCCGGTGATCGTGAACATGATGTCCCGATATTCACATCCGACGCAGCATAACCTCAAAGGGGTCGAAAATGCAGTGTGTGGCTCGGCGCCGCTCAACCCTGAGTTAGCAGAGCAAGTTGCCAAGCTGTATCTTCGAGATGGAGTCGGTATCAAGCAGGGTCTTGGGATGACGGAGTGTACGTGCTCGCTCACCCAGTTTGCACCGGATGATGAGCATGATGGACGCTCCGTTGGCTGGTTGAATGCCAATTGCAGGGCACAGATCCGTCCCATTGACGGTGAGGACTTTACTGGGAGCGGCGCACCGAGCGGGGTTACCGTTGGCGAGATTTGGGTGTCCGGTCCGAACATTATGAAAGGATATTACAAGAAACCACAGCAGACCCAGGAGAGTATTCATGTTGATACTCAGGGTGCTCGATGGTTGCGGACGGGGGATATTGGCTATGTTGATAAACGAGGTCGATTTTACCTAGTGGATCGGATCAAGGTGAGTCTACCCTAGACGTCGAGGAGGCATGAAGAACTTATTAACCGGTTCTTGTAGGATCTGATTAAAGTCAAGGGCATGCAGGTATCCCCGGCTGAGCTGGAATTAGCAATCTTGGAACATCCAGATGTCACGGATGCCGCCGTTGTTGGGGCGAAACGGTTCGTTCCTCCTGACTCTGATGCTCCTTACATCCACTGACTGTAGTTTAGCCTTGACGGAGAGTACCCACGGGCATTCGTAGTGCGGAAGTCTGGAATTGTTGCCGAGGAAGATATTGAACGACTGATTGAATCTCGGTTCGCGCGACATAAATGGTTGACGGCAGGCGTGCATTTCGTTGATGCTATCCCGCGGACGGCGAGTGGGAAGATCATACGGCGAGCTCTGAGAGACGCGCACAAGGCGAAGCTCTAGAGATTACATTCTTTCTAGCAATATATAGAGTCTTTATGCATTAATTGATTTCCTCAGAGCCGAGTTTGTGCAAGCTTGATCGTAAATTGGATAATAAATTGGGTAGTCTACGGTTTTTAGGATAGGTATAGCTAGTCAACTTCTAATGCGGTGCCGCAGAAGGACAAATAACATCCAAGGGGCAAAATGTCGCTAGTGTATGAGAAATAAATAACTTATGTCCCAATCTACAGTGCTGCAGATGATCTCCTCTCAATTTCAAGCAACTGCTTTCCCAAGTCCCGCAGCGTCTCAGTCGCAGACCTGAAACTCAGTCCCAAATCCTTCACTGCTTCAAGCCCATCCACATCAAATGCATCTTTCGGGAAAGAACTAGACCCTGGGCGCCCTAGTGGGATTCGATGTCTAGCCTCTGGAAGAACTTCATGGAGGACATCCGCGATCTTTTGGTTGCAGATCCGGCCACGAGTGACAAGATACCGTTTGTTAGACGCGGCCTGGGAAAACAGAGCTTTGTAATGTGCCTCAGCCAGGTCCTGGATGATATTAGCTCGCCTTCTGTGATCGTTGGTTGCGACCTTACCCGGACGTCGATATCCGCATGCACCCATTCATCCGGCAATGCGCTTCCTGGCGTTGCGGTGAGAAAGTCGCGATAGATATTGTTCGTCGTCACATTCAAGTCTTTGATGGTTTTAACTGAGTGTCGCAATGGACCGTACACCATCGGCGGGTTTAGCACGACCAGGTCAAACGGCCTGGCCGTCTCCTTCATGAAATCCCACGCTAGGCTCATTAGCACGACATTACCCTCCATTGTCGATGGAAGGGTGCATACCAGCCCTCTCAGCCAGCGTCTTACTGAACCAGTACGCCAGCCTGGGATTTTCTGCGTTCACATCCTCCGCCGTGACGGGGTTCCAGTCGCGCGATGTATACACCTTCCCACCCCCCTGCATATCCTTTGGGTTGCCTATAGCCGAAAAGCTCCCCGTGACCACCACTCGTTTGACACTCTCTCCATGGCGGGCAGTCGCGTTGAGAATCTCCACCGTCCCCTGGACCGCGGGCACCACAAAATCCGCAACCGACTTGCCACTGGAATAGTTAAGGGGGCTGGCCGTGTGGATAATGTAACGAATGGGCGGGTCAGACTTCAAGGCGTCGTCGTAGGCGCCTGGAGCGGTAATATCACGAACAATCGCAAAGTCCAGCCGGTCGCCTGCATTGGGAAAGTCAGCGCGGACTTGGGCCGCTTTTTCCTCAGAGCGGACCACCCCGCGGACGGATAAGCCATTCGAGAGTAGCACACTGAGGATATGGCTCCCGATGTAGCCGTTGACACCGGTGAGAAGGACTTTGGCGGCAGTCATTGTTGTTCGACCGGAAATCGCTTGGGTCACAGGTCCAGCGTCTGGTAATGGTGAGCGCGTCTAGACTGCTGCCGGGGTTAGCTGGGGAAATTGGGGATTAAAGGCAGGATTTCCCCGCAGTTTGCTAGTGATTGCCGGCCCAGAATATTCGGTTCAAGAATCGGCGGTTCCGCTTGGCTTCCAGGGGGGCGTCTCGGCGTTCGGCGATTAATGGATGAGCCGCCAGCTTTTATTCTCTCAACAGGGTGCCCGCGATCGCCCACTCAATAAACCCATTGAGAACAGACAAAGAGAATGGCGTCTCTCAAAGGCAAGGTCATCAGCATCACGGGCAGCTCCTCCGGCATGGGCCGGGCGTTGGCCCTCCTCGCCGGTCAGCGCGGCGCTAAGCTCGCATTGGCCGATATCCAGAGGGGCTCATTGGAGCAACTGGTGGATGAACTGCGCCAACGCAACATCGACGCGATTGGATCAGTCGTCAACATCTCGTCTTCCCAGGAAGTTGAGAAGTGGATTTCCTCCAGCGTTAAGCATTTCGGTGCCTTGCACGGCGCCGCAAACATGGCCGGTGTCGCAGGTATGAAGAGGAATACGGTGCCCATTGAGAGAATGACCGATGAAGAAGTGAATCACATTCTCGAGGTCAATCTGGTGGGAATCGTGAACTGCGTCCGCGCTCAGGTGCGAGTCATGGGCACGGGCGCTTCCATTGTCAACACGGCCAGCACGGCGGGACTCAGCGGTCGCACCAACATGGCTGTGTACTCGGCGAGTAAGCATGGTGTTATTGGCCTGACACAGTCGGTGGCTAGGGAGGTTGGAAAGAGAGGGATCCGTGTCAATGCTGTTGCACCGTACGTAGCAGCATCCGCGACTCTATGGGTGATCTGGTCGCTAACAGTTTGATTTAGCGGTGCGATTGATACGCCAATGTTGAGGAATGTCTTCGGGGACGAAGAGGCGGGGGACTCGGAGAACGAGCGGTATTCGGTCTATCCACTACAGCGGGAGGGCAAGGCAGAGGAAGTCGGCCAGACGGTCGCCTTTCTTCTCAGCGACGAGGCCAGTTATGTGACGGGGTCTGTGTACAAGGTGGATGGGGGCCTCCTGGCTTGAGGTCTTCCATCCGGAGAGCCATTGGGTCGGCTTTCAGGTGTCTTTGTGGGATAGCTCAGCACTCTCGTGCCTTCTTGTACTTAATGAGATTAAACCTTAAGGCCTACCCCACGGGGTAAAGGAATGGTTTTGTATAATTCAACGCCCAGGGTCGAGTGATCCATACCACATACGCAAGATGGAGCATAACTTCAAGCGAGACATTCCCCCTGGCGCCACCGTAGAGATCTCTATCATCGACACGACGACATACCTGACCAACTTAGACGGCAGGCTGGTTGTCGACCCGGTCTATCCCGGCTACGAAGTCCTGCAAATTCCGAGCTTCTCCTTCCTGATTTCCCATGCCGCATCCGACTCACGCGTCCTGTTCGACCTGGGACTGCGAAAGAACTGGCGCACCCATCTGAGCCCGCATCTCCTCGAGGAGATCTTGGCCCTTCCATTTGACATTCACTGCGAGCAGGATGTCGCCGATATCCTCACCGAGAACAATGTCGCTCTGGAATCAATCAACGCCGTCATATTCAGCCACCACCACTGGGATCACGTCGGGGATACCACCCGCTTTCCCAGCTCGACACGCATTGTCACCGGCCCTGGATACAAGGCAAAATATCTTCCGGGATGGCCAGCGGATCCTAACGCTATTGAGACCGCCTCCGATCTCTACGAGGGGCGAGAGACCGTGGAGATTGACTTTTCTGGGCCGTCCTGCCTGTCGATCGGCGGGTGTCAGGGGTATGACTACTTCGGCGACGGGAGCGTCTACCTTCTCAACGCCCCGGGCCATACCACCGGCCATCTCAACGCGCTCGTACGTACGACCAGTGGAATCCAGGGTGAAGAGGATACATTCCTTCTCCTCGGGGGCGATACAGCCCACCACTGTAGCGTGCTTCGACCATCAGTTTTCTGTCCATTCCCTGCGGTCTTCTCTCCTGCACCGGACAGCAATGACCTAAACAGCGAATGCTGCAGTGAGAAATACACAGCTATTCATCGCGTGTCGGGTGACAAGCCTTCCGCAGCCACGGTGACGAGCTTCTGCAAACTTCCGGAGTTCAATCCCTACGACGAAGATATCGCGGTGGCTAATCGGACGCTGGCTAATATTGTCCCGCTGGACGGGGCGGATAATGTGCTGACCGTGTTTGCGCATGACCAGTCGTTGGTCGACGTGATTGACTTCTTTCCGACGACGGCGAATCAGTGGAAAGCCGAGGGTTGGAAGAAAAGGGGGCATTGGAGGTTCTTGGCGCCGTTGAAGATAGATGATGCTCCGAGATCACTTTAATGGTAGAACGAGTTTACCCGTCAATCGATTGCTTTCTATATAGATGCTATCATTTCTATCAATTTCTATTACTGGGTCGAAAGTCGGTCTAGTGGATTCTAACCGAGTGTCCTCGGCCTCGGCGATTCGCCCTTTTTAAGGCATAAGTAGTGGGCAGATACCTCGTTATAAATCTCCAACTCATACATGACACACTCAATCCCAGGACGTAGATAATGGACCTAACACCTCGGTATGAATATCCACGAAAGGACGTCTCCTGGTTGACTCGCGACGCCCTCCTCTTCAACCTCAGCATCGGCGTTGAGCCAGACAACCTTCAATTATTGCATGTTCGTATCCCTGATCTTGAGAGTAGCGCCAATCCTTGTCATTAATGGTCACGACCGAAGGAATCCCATCCAGCCTTCCAGGTCTTTCCCACCTACGCCACCGTCCTTGGTACGTCGCCGAAGCCAAGCTTTTCCGGGCAAAACTGAAGAGCACAGGACATAAGGGCACCGATCAAGACGTTATCGACTTCAAGACTTTACAGAAACCAACCGATATCGAACTCGCGAATGTCCCCCGCTTCGACCGGTCGCGCGTGGTCGATGGAGAGAAGCGTCTCGTGATTCATCGGGCCTTGCCAACAAGCTCAAAGGGCGGACGATTTTATCTCGAGCAGTCCCTCGTTGGACTGTATGACAAGGGTAAGGTTGGGACCATTATCGAAACGGAGACGAAGCTGGTGGAGGACCTCAGCAATGTGACTTTCGCGACCGTCATCGGGAGTATCGTGGCGCGAGGGCAGGGTAACTGGGGCGGACCGCAAGGTACACCTCTTTGAAATCCATCGCGACCCAGTCGTACACTAATAGGGGAACTTTTGGTGGATTAGCCCCCCGCAAGGAGCCCTTTCAGGTCCCAGGGGATCGTCCGCCGGATTTCACTATTGAACGACAGATCTCGCCGATGGCACCTCTGTTATATCGGTACGTCCTGGCACGAGCCCCGAGAGAAACTACATTAACGAGGCCAGATTGAATGGGGATTATAACCCCCTCCACATCAATCCCCAAGCCGCTCAACGGGCAGGCTTCTCCCGCCCCATTTTACATGGTCTCTGTACGTGGAACATGGCCGCGTATGCGGTCGTGCAAGCGGCGGGGTCAGGGCGTCCAGACACACTGAAGATGTTCCAGACCCGGTTTTCTGCTCCTGTTTTCCCGGGTGATACTTTGACGATCAACATTTGGCGAATGGGGCAGAGTAAGAGGGCGGAAGGAGAGGAGGTGCGGTTTACCACGGTTAATCACGATGGGAAGACCGTTCTTTCCAACGGGGTGGCATTTCTAGCGCAACAAGACTCCAAATTGTAACCTATCTCGAAATCCGGAGCGTAAGCGCTGGATACAGTAAATAAGATTTTCATACATGTTATAGAGAGTCTTCATCTCGGTCACTTAAAACCGAGGCCGACGGCGGGTCTACGTGGATATATATATCTCCAACCTAGGCCAGACCACATAGGAACACACACCACCACCCCAGACGAACTACTACCATGGTACATTTTGCGAGCATTGTCGCAGGAAATCCCCTGCAATTTCTCAAATTCTGCTACTCCTTCTTCACACACTCCGCAATTGAGCTAGCAGAGCGAGCGCTTCTCCCCCACTATCCCGTCTACCAGTGTCTGCGAACGCGAATTGCTAGGGCATATTTGGCTGCAGCTGCCATCCACCTCCCGGATATTGTGCACCGACTCCCGGTGACAAACTGCCCTTCGTCGCAAGCACGGGCGGTTGGCAATCAGCACTGGAAGGGATACATCATTCCTGGATCCTGCACTCTCCAGGGACAACCTGCCAATGCAAAACGTGTAGTCGCCCTGTATGCTCATGGTGGAGGGTACATCCGCGGCGAAGCACGTCAGTATCTCAACTACATGGAGAGGTGGATCGAAGTGGCTAAGAGGAAGGGGCTCGGTTTGGTTTTCCTCAGTGTGGAGTATCGTACGGTACCATTCATTTACTGATATATTTATTCTTTCGCCCCTCTTCTGTCTTTCTTCGGGGAGCGCGGCTAATATGCGTCTAGCTTTGAGCACCGAAGCTGTCTACCCAGCACAACGAGATTCATTCCTCAATGCCTATCGCTACTTATTAGACGAAGGCATCCCGGCCAACAAGATAATATTTATGGGTGATTCAGCTGGGGGTATGTCGTCGATCACTGCACCCCGGATCATAGTATCTGCTAATTCGGATTAGCTGCCATGAGCATTCAATCTGCCCTCGAGCTCCCCGGCCTCAGTCTCCCCCAGCCAGCTGCCAGCATTCTGATATCCCCGTGGCTCGACACGTCGCTTTCGCTGTACAACGCTGGCGGAAACCCCGCAGCGACAACCGACTACATCAGCACGGCAAACAGTTCCGTTCCTTTTATGTTCCGGCTATTTCTTGGCGACACGGACGGCTGTGATCCGGGCGTCAACCCGCTCCGTCGGGAGCCGGGGGAAATTAGTGGTTTGAACCCGCAGCTGATTCTGACAGGCGGGGCTGAAATGGCCATGATGGATGGACGGCAGTGGGCGGACCTATGCGAGAAAGCAGGTGTGAGGCATCAGTTGGTACTGGAATGGGGACAGTTGCATATCTACGCCATGGGGTCGGCGTGGGTGGATCCGCCGGTGAGGGAGCGGACAGATGAAATGATAGTGAATTGGATAGATGAGTGGACTCTCTAGCCTTAAGATGCCAATTGATGATGGATGATACAGGCCATCTCTTTGCTACCCCGCAAAGAGCTGCACGGCGAGAATAATTTGGGCTCGGTACATCGATAGCCGACAGGTAGCAGTTTGGTGTGTATCGGCGCCGAGGATCATAGAACATAAAGCCTCACTTATTCTCTAGCTCGATATTAAAGCCACTACAGACGAGATTATTCAGGCGCACTGTTGAATACCAAAGCCATAAATCAATCAAGATCTGCTAAAATGCCTGCCACCGTGACCGTCCTCTACCCCAATGTAGAAAACATCCAGCTCGACGTGCAGAAATACCTCGACGGCCACGTTCCTAAAGTCCTCGAGATGATGGGCCCCTATGGCCTAAAGGGTACTCTATCGTATGACTGCACAACAAATATTTCATACTGACGGGGATAGGTGTTCGAGCCATCACACTGAACACGCCACCCTGGGCTCCGGATGCTGGGCCTGGCTATCTCCTCCAGGTGCAGCTGGATTTCGACACAGTCGAGCAGTTTCATACCGCATTTCGAGAGACGAGTGATGTGTTGATGGCGGATATTGATTCGTTTAGTAATACCAAGCCCTTGATTATGACGGGGGATGTCATTTTAGAACAAACTATTTAATCCCATATTTGGTGTCAAGAATTTGATGTGATATGATGATTGTCATTTACATAGTCGTATTCGAGTTTGTAGACTGGCAAACTAAATCAACAGCTATAGCAAAGCAACTTCACTTCTTACCCTCACCAGACGGGGAATTAAATTCCGGGTCAAACCTGCAGTCACTCACATGAAGCCATACAGACGTGCAGTCGCGATCCTTGACCCATTAGCACAAGGCTACTCCAAATGACGAGGGGGCGTCGACTTACCTTGCACCTCACATCCCCGTTTGCCTCCTCAAACACTCTCCTAACAGCCCCTCCAATGGTAGTCGGCGTGCAGCCCATCCCCGCCATGCCAATCCCCAAATCCATATCCTTCAGAATCATTGGCATGAGAAACGACACTTCGTACCCGTTACTCGCGGGACCCGGAACCAACCCCGGAACAGGCTGCGCGTAGTCTACAGCCCAAGAATATCCACTTGATTTTCGAAAACATTCAAATAGAATTTTCCGGTCCACACCGTTGGCCATGCCCATGGCGAATGCCTCCGCGAGCACGCCCATGTTACTGCATGCGAGGTAGTTGTTGGCAATCTTGGACGCGAGGCCGGTGGAGAAGGCACCGCAGAAGATGATTCGGTCCTCGTCAGCCATGGGTGATATGGCCCTATGAATGCGTGCTTGCAGTGGGGAGGCCGGCGAGGAAGTAGGGTGACCGATCAGAAATGCAAGTGTTCCGTCTCCCGCCCGTTTAATGCCCCCCTAGAAGGCTATTTAGCACTGCTACTATTAACGTGAGAAAGAGAATGTGGGCGTACAGAAACGGGCGTGTCAATATATTCCCCCATTCCTGCCTTCACGAGCTTCCCCTGGATCTCCCTTGTAGTTTTGAGATCGATAGTACTACACTCCAACATCAAACGGTCCGCATGAGGAGGGGCATTGATAACACCCGTTTCTGAGTCGAGGTAGACAGCTCGAACATGTGCAGAGGCCGTCACGATCGAGATAACAGTTGACGCTTGTGAAGCGGCGTCCTTTGCTGTCGAAGCAACTTTAATGGGACCCTGCGTGGCGAGCTCTTCCCTGAATTGTTCGCACACGGCTTTGTCCAGGTCGTTGACAATCAGCGTTGAAGACGGGGGAAGGGCACGGCGTAGGTTGGCGGCCATGCGGTAGCCCATTCGCCCGAGCCCTATGTGAAGCTTTCAGCACGGACATAACCCCCATGTGGCGAGGAGTTTGGAAACTTACCGATGAACGCAAAGGTCGAATCAAAGGACTCAAATGGCATCGTGGCGGGATTAAGTGAGATAATTGGGTGATATTACGTGTGCGTAGATATGATTCTGACGGAGAATTTATGGCACGAGCCACCCCGCCGCATTTGAAACAGCCCCAATATATACTACTAGTAGTAGGTACCAGTCCTTTGGGAGTTTGTCGACAAAAGTTCGGCCTTGAAGTAGGCACAAACGACCGGAGCTCTGTAGTCGGCTTTCAGGCCCAATCGGCTTTCGCCAAGAAGCTCAACTAAATACATACCTATCAATGGTTCGGTTATTGGTACCTCAGAATGGTCTACGGACGCAACCCGTCTTGTAGGTGCAATGGAGGTATGTGTAAGAATCCGTCCCGGAAAACAATTGCCTTATCTTGAACTAATTACAGTGCACTCGACAGCGCCAACTTGTGGGCATTTTCCTTGGGGCGATAAACACCCTAAACACCAATTGTAGCCCATATGGAGCGTGACAGGGGAGAGAATGGGGAACAACCGGTAACAAGTCATCCGGTAGGCGAGGCGGCGAATGGCCAGGCCCTGGCAGCCTATAGAGATATACCATTCCCTACGCGGCATGTTCAATCATGACAGGATGTTCCTTCACATCATCGGTTTGCTCAACCTTATCGCTGCTTCCACCTTCAACAGGCCGAGTATTGCGCGCAACGCGCTCCCCAAACAGACCGGCCACTTCCTCCAGTGTCAAGCCCCGAGTCTCGGGGAAATAAAACCAGATCACTGGTAACCCACACGCCGGAACGAGGATAAACACCAAGTAGAACTTCCACCCGATGGTTCGGAATGCGGTTGGGGCAACCTCCGCGAAGACTAAAAGGAAAGTGTTAGTGGAACAAGCGTTGCAGAGGCTGTGCAAAGATGCTTACGCAATGCGGGCGTGAAGTAGGAGATAATTGCCATAGCCATCCCTGTGGGCCGCATGTAGGTTGGGAAGATCTCTGCGCAGTAGACATAGGACGTCACGTCAAGGCAGAAGCCGTAGAAGGTGGTGTATAGGTACACAAAGAGCACACCAAAAGCGCAACCAACACGGTTCGAGGTGCCTGCAAATTGCGCGACCATGGCCGTATACACCGATAGGCAGATTACGGCGCCGAGCTAGGTGTTGGCTGCACGGTTAGTCTATGTTTGCGGAGTCCGGCCAGATATGTTTCGTACCAGTCCCCAGAATAACAATCGCTTGCGTCCGACGTGGTCAATCATTTGCGCATTAAAGTAGTTCCCGACGGCGGACCAAAGATTATAGAAACCCAGGAGCAGGATCGAACGCCATCCGGTGATTCCGAGGTTTTCATATAGAATAACCTATCAAGGATTAGATGAGCGTTTAGTGCTTTCGACCTTTTCTGGGGCAAACCTGGTATGTAATAATGACGAGGACCCCAGAACACTGTAATAAGCCCCTATTTCCTACCCGTCAGCATGTCCTCCCGATATCGAGCGGGACACGTACGGAGTTAGAATTGCAATAATCAACCGCTTACGCATTGATGGCTCCTTCAACGCCGAAAGAATGGTTCGACTCTCGGTCTCCTCCAATTCTAGCTGCTCTTTGATCTGGGTAAACTCAGAGGTCGCGAGCAGATTATCAGGATCCGATGGCGTCCTATGCAGCTGCTCGAGAACTTGTTGTGCCTGGTCAAGGTGTCCTTTGGCTATCAGCCATCTAGGGGATTCGGGAAGCCAGATGAGTGCTGGAGCCAGAACTAAGGGCGGAAGGCCTGGAGGAAAGTCATCAGCGGTCCGGTCAGAATGTCCAGAGAAGGCCTCTGCATACCGCTGAGAGCAAGAGTTAACCGCCACTGGAGCTGCTCATTGGACGCAAAGGAACACCCGAGGCCTGCAAACACCGCTGTAGTCTATGTACACGTCAGACCTGCTATAAGATCTCGTATTAGAAAAACAGGCAACCTACTCCCCCCAGGACCAGGAAGAAACCATGTTGACCGACCAAGTGCCCGCGGGAGGACGCCGGGCTGATTTCGCTCTGGTATATGGGCACAATTGTCTGAAAGTAGCCGGAGCTTTTCTCGGTCAGATCATCTAAAAGTTCATAATTTCCATGGGAGGCAATACCAAAGTCCAGAGAATAATCGGCCCAGGAGAATCATGGCGATGTTCTGCGCGGCCCCAATGAGCACGCCTCCAATGATTCCCAGAGCACATGCGAGGAATAACGCACGTCGTCGTCCCACCCGTTCCGATGTCCATGCACCCAGCGCAGCACCAACAATGCCGCCACTGAAGTAGCAGGCCGGAATTGCAAATTGGACTTAGCACGCTGTCGTGTTTGGTGTCAGAATATGCTCACCCCCAATGACACCCGTTGTCTGGGTGATGTCCAAGTCAAAGTAGTCGTAAAATGAAGGCATCCCCAAGACTGGACCCGTTACGTTGACTGTGAAGCCAAACGTGAACGAGCCCAGGGCCACTGCGAGTACAACCAAGAGGTTGTAGGTACTGATCTTTTCTCTCGGGGCCATTGTGAAGACGAGAATGAACAGGGATTGTGTGCTATACCGTATTAACTGGCCACTACCACTGCATGTACAGCGGCAAGGAGTCCGTAAGTATTAGGAGCTATGTAAGTACTATTCGAATGCAGCTAAAGAAAGCCCCTTTAAGCGCGATCTCGATTCACTGTAATTGCCCCGGATTTCCCCTTTCCCTGGGGTAAAACGATCTTGACTCTACGAGGCAGGTCCCCATCGGCGCCGACTCAAGGTACAAGTAGTGATAGAGTTTGGGCTATAATCCATGGCGTATATGTTCATAGAACTTCCAACCCATGATCTCCTTTGGATCTGAGGATTTGACAGAGCCTGAAGGGGCTTCGATTGAGAGGCAGTGGGAAGCTGAGCGGGATAGGAGGCCTCAGGCAGCGCAGCCAAACACTAGTCTTGAATTAGGCAACACCGAGCGGCGCCGAGAAAACTCTAAATAGGCCGAGCGAAGAGCGCGCGGAGAACGAGGGGAAAAGGGCGACCGATCGAGATGGCATGATTGGCCTGTTTAAATTACTAAATGATCAGTGTGGTTGTTAGGAGACAAGGAGATAAATCGCCAGTGTGTTGACATCGATTGAAAAAACCGGCGTGCGCAAATGACGATGAATTGTCTTGAACCGGAGCTGAACCATGGCATGCGCCCTACACAACGATATATAACCGGCCACGATCAAACAGGAACCAGCATCGTCCTCATATCGCCAGATCTACTTTATCTCGATCGAGGAGGCTATGGGATCTCTCGTACATATGCGTTGAACGAGGTCCCTACCCAGATCGCAAAGGACCAAGATGTGGAAGCCTATTTGTCGCCGAATGGTCAAGAACACCCCACCTCGTTTAGCCTCGGTGGTAGTCAGCCGGTGGTTCCGCGGGGCGTGAATTTCTTGCAAGGAGACTTTGGTCCGTCCGCCATCACCCCCATGCATCGAACCGTGTCTGTGGATTTTGTGGTTGTCGTCGAGGGGGAGCTCATTCTGGAGTTAGACAACGGCGAGCAGACAAATTTAAAATCTGGGGTATGTTCTTTCACCTAGAGTGTTGAGTGCCGGCTAAAAGGCCAGTAGGACTCTGTCATCCAGCGCGCGACAATGCATCGCTGGGTCAATCCATCATCACAACACCCTGCGCGCTTCGTCGCGACAACAGTTGCTTGCCTCCCCTTTGAGACGGCGGGTGGGATGGTGGATCAGCTGTATCTCCAGTAGTCGCATTGGTTCAAAATTTACCTAGTTAGTTAGCTGGAGGAGTCTGGCTGGGCTGGTGCGGGGAAGTGGATCAGTGCCAGCGCCCAGTCATGATCGGTTATAATGCGGGGGGTTTTCAAGCCCATCTCGTCTCCAAATACTGAACAGAACTTTTTTTAATTCTCCGTACTCTCCCTTTTGTGTCTGCCCTTTCCGTGGTCGTAAATGCCAGCAGTAACCATCCGCTGGAACTCAGCAGGTAGTGAAAGCCATTGCTCGCCAGCGGCACAAGGCACCTCCCCCAAAGCTGCCCCCATGGCGCGAAAGGTACGAGCGTGCATTCCCTGTCACGACCGCAAAGTGCGATGCGATGCGATTGAAGTGGGAACCCCTTGTACACGATGTACAAATGCGGAACGCACGGAATCCTGCGTTCTGGTTCCTCAGGAGAAACTGCGAGGGTGAGAATCCAGTCCAAGCCCCGCCCTCCTAAGATATTGACAGACAATAGCATCAAGCGCAAGCGACAATATGAGTCGCACGCAGCACCAAACGAACATAGGAGTTCAGCGCTGCCCTCCAATCCGTCCCCCTCGCAGTCGGAGCCCATTCCGCCCACACCCCGTTTCTACAGTCAGGAGAGGCAAACGGATGGAGAAGCAGCCAACGGACGACAGGTGGGTTTTTGTTTTTCAGACGGAGCCCCTTGTGGCCTGACATTCGGGGTGATGAATGCTGAATTGGACCACAGAGCGTAGCCAACGTCCTACAAGAACGCTTACGTCCCTCAGGTCCCGTAGCCGCTCGACCCCCGATCGCATCGACTCCCTTCGCGGCGTTACCGCATTCCCCGTTTGCCTCGTCGAATTCGGGATCTACTCCCACCCAGGCAAGCGAGCCAGTTGGAGAGGACGAGTCCCAGCTGCAGATATGTCGCGAAATGTCGCAGTGGCAGTCCGCCCTCCCACCAACCGCCGCGTCCGGAGCCAGCCCGTCGGGCAAAGGCCAAGAAGTGATCGAATACCATGGCGGGATGAACTCCGTGACCATTCTCAGTGAGGTTTTGGCTCGTGCACCTCCGAGGCGACTGGTGCGCCTTGTTCTTCGAGATCCGGCATCGCACCCGGGCCCTCGAGCCCAACTCAATGGACTAGATGAAGCAGATATGGAATATCTGGAGCGAAAAGGGGCGCTGAACATACCCCCGCCCGAGATCTGGTATGTGCCTGAGTGTTGTACCACGGCTAACACGGATGCTAATCCCCGCTAGCGACAAATTTCTGCGCCTGTACTTTCAATGCGTTCATGTCTATTGTCCCGTGGTCGATCGCGTTCAGTTTATGCAGGAATACCGGACGGAGACGATCTCCTTTTTCCTAATTTATAGTGTTTTAGCGAGTGTGGCACCATATGTCCCAACTAGCGTCATTCAAGAAGCCGGGTTTGAAGACTATCCGTCGGCGCAAAGAACCTTTTTCAACCGAGCACGACTGCTCTACGACGTAGGGGCAGAAAGGAACCAGCTCCGGCAGCTCCAGGGAACTCTCATCCTCAGCCAGCTTCATGTGTCGTTGTATATAGACAAGGACTACCGTTATTGGTTATCCAATGCCACGCGAATCGCAACGAAACTGGGTCTTCATAAAGAAGAAGTGGGTCGGAGTACCGATATAGACCTGTCTCTCCGGAGATTGCTAAGGCGGATGTGGTGGGTGTTATACAACCGCGACGCCTTGCTGTTCCTCAACGGCCTGGACAATGTACGAAGGATTCATGAGACCGACTTTGACACGTCCGAGTTGACCCTAGATGATTGGGACGATGAAGAAATCCCGGCGGAGTTTCAAAACATCCTGCCACCGGTGACCAATCTGCAAAAGAGCTTTCTAGTGGCCAGCTGTGGATTATCTCTAACAGGTGGGTCGTTGCGATTCTTTTTTAGGCTATTTACTAAACCACACAGGGGCACGGTTCATGCAGGCAATGCTACGCCCATCAACGTGGTCGGAAAGCACCTGCAACCAACTCGAACAGAGCATGGCCCGATGGCGGGACTCTCTTCCTCTCGAGCTACGTTGCTCAACCATCCAGGAGTGGACGATCGACAATTTCTGGGTGCTGGTCCTGGACGCCCGAAGCTACGTCACCGAGTGCATCATGTATCGGACAATACGGGAGGCGTTCAAGTCGCGCGATCAAAAAATATCACGTCGGGCTGGTCAAAAGCTCCAACATGCGGTGCTTGAGCTGGACACCACGATCGACCGAATCATGGTGCACAACCTGGTGGAATACTGTCCGATGTTCCTGTGAGATACTTCAACCCCTGCTAAACCCAGCTCTCTCTGATATCCATAGATATAATTGCGCTTCCACGATTCTCGCCCTCCACATCGAACGGTCTCTCGGACAAGTACTAAACACCCAAAACAAGATCCTCGCGTCTCTACGGATCCAGGCCGACCTGGAGTTCCTTCGCAGGCTATCCAAATCATGGTTTCCCATCAGCTGGGCGGTGCAAATGTTCGAAGTTGTCATCCGCCGCACCGGTCTTGCCGTCACCATTGCCAATGGACCAGCGTTCCAACCGGGATCCCAGGACCCATTCAACCGTGTGGTAAATGGAGAGTACGACCCGGCGCGAAACAATAAGATCGGACTAGATCTTGGCGCCACTACGAATGTCGATGATTTCTCCGTGGATTTGTTGAATGACATCGGACTTGACTTTCCACTCTATCCGCTGGGTGGCACCGGTGAGCTAGGTACTGTAGAGAATGTGTTTGACGGGGTTCTGTCTGGAGATCAGTGGAATATGGCGCTCGGGGGGTTATAGGTTAATTCTCAACCAAGTAGATATTCTCAGCCTAATTAATAATTGACGAAAGGATTGGATTGAAGTGCCATACTCCCGGAAAGACGGCTCCCGTGGGTAGTCCAACCTAGAATACATGCAGACGCGGCAGGAGGAACAAGAATCAAGAGAGAAACGAGTAGAACCCGTTCGGTGCCTAGTCCTCCCAGAAAACCAAACCTCTCAACTCCACGCTTAGGTCCGCCTTAATGTCATCCTGGTTTAATTTCCGAGTGAAAGTGGTATGGTGCTTCAGAAACTCAAAGCTATGGGTGTCTAAATCGAACACAGTGTTGCTGTGTCGCGTATCCTGGATCTCAACCGGCCGCTTGGCCGTGGCGAATCGATAGACATCGGCAAACTCCAGCAGAGTAGCTGAGGCCATCCCCTCGGTGTGGTAGTTCATGGTCGCCTGAACAACGGATGTCATACTGTCAAATCAGTGAAGCAGGGAAATGTAAGAAAGGTTGATGCGGAAGCCAATCATGGATGCGTCCCGTGGGACTGGACTTTTAATACCAAATAGACATAGGAACGGGGTTCCGTGGCACTTCTGTCAGCATGCATCCAGCGCGCGGAAAGGCAGGATTGCGGACCTAGAATGATACTGTGCATGCCGGGGGCGTGACTACACAGACCTGAAGATAAGAATCGCTGTGTTGGGGTATTTTGCCACCGAAATCTCCATTCCTAGCGCAATACACAGCGGCGAGGCGGCATTTGGTGTCGGGAACACGAATCACGCTGCACTTCATCTCTTTTCCGCGCTGACTGACACCCCTATCTCTGAGCCCGGAAGGTACTATTGCCCTTACTCTCCCTAGGCCAACGTTAGCGAGGGAAAGAATTTCGTTATGGTAGACTACGTGCCCCTTACTGCTCATGCGTAGACTGTTGCTCTCGGTGTATTAGTCAAGCGCCTTATCTCTCGGTTCGGTTCGTCGACGCTAAGCTCGAACCCGAGTGCCTAGGAACTATTTTCTATGGCATCGAATGGGAAAAGAGTGTGAAAGGGAGTTTACAACAATGATACAAGATGATGGTGATTCCTTTCTTGATATGAGTGACGAGTAGACTAATCTAATGATAAGACTTATGAGGGTTTTCGTGTGCGATCAATTCGTCGAGGCTCCAGAGTGAGTCTCCGTTAATGCTGAGCAGTCAAATACCTGAGTAATGTAAACCGTTTCATTGGATTTGAAATGGAGTGAGACATCATTACAGGGCCACCACATAAATCACGCACTAGAGACTAGAAGGCAAATGTGGCTTCCATAGGCAGGTCTCTGCTGTTCCGACCAACATAAACCTTGTAAGTTCCACGTTGAAGGAGCCACTCCTGTGAAACGGGGTCCCAAGTACTCAGGTCCCGCCGGGTCAAGGCAAAGCTAACCGTCTTGGACTTCCCAGACTTGATGGGGACTTTGTCGAACCCGCGAAGCTGGCGCACGGGCCCATTGGGGATTCCAACATACAGCTGGGCCACCTCCTGGCCATCAACAGGGCCTGTGTTCTTTATCCTGGCTGTCACCATGACTAGCTCATCGAAGAGACGCGGGTTCCCGCCGGGGACAATCGGTGCCTTGGCTGGGTAGGGTGGGGGTGAGGCGGACTTCTTCGATACCTTGATGTGTGAATAGCCGAATGTAGTGTACGACAGGCCATACCCGAATGCATACTGGGGGGTTATTCCATTCTTGTCGAACGCGCGGTAGTCGATGTAGACCCCCTCGGAAAAGTCGGACTGCGGAAAGTACTTATACTTCCCTTCCGGCTGGGCCGGCTCGAGGAGTGATCCATAATCAGAGTCTTTCTTAGCCACTGTGTAGGGAAGTCTGCCCGAGGGATTGGAATCCCCGTAGAGAATCTCCACCAGGGCACGACCACTGTCCTGACCGGGTAAATGGGCATAGATAATGCCCGTGACGTTGACGTGGTTCACCCAGGCCGCAGGGGTGCGGATGCCAGCGTTATGGACAACGACGATCGTGTTGGCGCAGTTATCCGCGACGTGGAAGACAGTGTCGTCGCTGTGTGTATCTGAAAGCGCGGCCCGGTCCCATCCTTCCTCAGCCCAGGCGTTGATAAGGACAAGACAAACGTCGGATGTGGAGTCAACGGCAGGGCTCTCGGAGGTAAAGTCCCAGAGCACAGACGAGCCGTCCTGGTAGGCCCGGCGTTGAATGGCATCAATGGGAGCATCCACGTAGGCCGGCGAGTTCGCGCCAGACCCACCCCCGACGTACAGAGTTCCGTTTTGGTAGAGCTTTGATCGGGTGGCGGTGGAGTCAAAATTCCAGTGAGTGATTAGATCGAGTGTCATCGGACCACAGGCGTCGTAGCCGAAGACGGAGATCAGCTTCGGTGCTTTCAGAGGGAGGGCAGCGTTGGTATTCTTAAGTAGAACGTGGCCCTCAACAGCCGCCTGGAGAAGCACTGGCTTTGCGTCCGGCGAGGTGGCAATGACCGCCTGGTGTGGTTCACTGGGGCTGCTGGGCATTCCGATTCCTGGGTTGGGGAAAGCCGTATCCTGCTCGAGATAATACCAGGTGGCCATCACCCTGTTGGTGCCTGTGAGCATCCACCCTAGGCTAAATAGTCACAAATCTGGGGATATACCTGGTGATCATGTCGTCCAAGCGCGACGCCTGCATGGATCCATTGGCAATCGCGGTGGTCAGATTGCTGTTCCACGTTTCCGACGAGGGCATCACCACATCCAGTCCCGCGTTCGCACCGGCAATACCCGCATGCTGGGCGTACCAGTCGGTGACAACATAGCCTGTTTATCCATCCTTTAGCCTACGTTCAATTTCTTAATGTGGGATGGGATATCATGGTACCCTGGAAGCCTAGCTCCGTCTTCAAGAGGCCGTTGAGGGTCTTGCTGTTCTGGCACCCGTACGAGTTGTTCAGGCGGTTATACGAACACATGATACAGGCAGCACCGGCGAGCACAGCATCCTGAAACGGCCATAGATACAGCTCGTGCATCGTCTTATCATCCAGGTTCGATGAGACTGACTGCACATCATCCCCTTCGGAATCGGTGGTCGGATTGCGGTTCGTCTCTTGTTCATTGGCAATGTAGTGCTACACGATGTTAGGTCGGCCGCCCTTCGGAAGGGGAGAATGGTCTCACCTTGACCGACGTCGCCACATTCTGAGACTGAAGGCCTTGGATCAATTCTGCAACCAGAATCCCACTCAGGTAGGGGTCCGCAGCGAGTCCTTCCCAGTTGCGGCCTCCGTGCGCCACCCGTCCGAGGGGACCCACGACGGGGCCAAGGATCATGTTGACCCCCTTAGTCCGATATTCTCGGCCCATCTTGGTGCCGCGCGCATGCGCCAGCTCTCGGTTCCAGCTACTCAGCGGTCAGCAGAAAGAACCGGGTGTGTTATGGAGGATCTACCTGGCCCCGAGGGAAATCCCCGATGCCCAACTGTTGACATAATCGGTCCCGCGCTATCGTAAAAACACTTCATTAGTAGATAGCTGGACCACGAAAAGGAAAAGTCGAACGCACCAGGCCATTCCCGGCATCGCTCATACAGATCCCAGGGAAGCCCAAGCGATCAATACCCTGGATGTACCCCGAACACCCCGTGTTGGAAGAGACACCGGCCGTCAGGTTGACCTTCTCATCGTCCGACAGCTTGGCCACGAACGCCTTGGCTTTAGTATAGGCAGTGGCCCAGTCGCCGACCCCAGTCCCTTCCGCTGCCCAGGGAGTTAGCGAATATACTAGGTCGATACCACTGTGCATGACGAGCGGGGATATATATGAAAAGCGGGAGATAAACGTACGAGAGGGGTAGACTGGAGGGGAGTTGCCATAGAAGTAGGTGTCACTTATAATGGGATCCTCGGCCACCGCGAGGCCGCCGAAGGCAACACCAAGCAGGAGACCGGCCGCTCCCCAAGACGTCAACATTTTCGCACACGGGGAGAAGAATAGTCCGTATAATATGATATCCTTAGCCACGCATCTCGGAAAACCAAAATGTCGAGAAGATGGCCCCTTTTGTACTCTTTCCCCCCCGCAACCAAGGGCCCCTCTGTCATATACTCTGTATAGCCGAGGGTGTTCCTTTCAGTCTCGTCACATCGTCCAGGTAAACATCGGGGAAAGCCAATGCAACATCTGGGCCCCATGTGGAGGAGATATCCTGCACGGCATGGAATTCTTCAGATCAGCGGGACAGCTAAGCTAAAAGAAGCTTCGGGTGCGGAGAACCTAGCTCGTGGGAACCATTCAGTGGCTTTCACCACGGAGAACACCCAGAAGCGGAGGTGGGGAGGCAGCATTGACCACAGACCCCAGATAGACCGGGAGTCGAACTCGGCTCCTGGGAGATGAGTGTCTTCCTTAACAGAGATACTCCGCGGGCGAGCACTGCAAGGATCCCACATCAGGACGTCACCGTACTCCAGTGCGTATACGATGCGCGTGTGGGGAACGGCGCTTGCCAGATTTGAAGCTCCGGATTCCCCGGATCTGACACTGTCGATCACTACCACCAAATGGAGCGGGGTCAAGGAAGCCAGTCATTCACCAGCATCGAGCCCTTAACAACCCCCACAGCCAACCCAGATGTCGCCTGGAAAGTAATTGTGCCGTAGGGATCTGTTGGCTATGATGAAGCCAAGATCGCTACAGGTGACCTTATATTCTACGTTTGTTTCGGGTAGGACAATGGGTATAACATCAATATAGCAGCAGGAACCTATCAAGTGCGGGAGAATAGCAAAAGCGATGCCTGCTATGGCACCACAAGGACTCATCTGATAAAAATCTACGGCGCCATTCCCTCAGTTTCTGCAATGCGGACCACATATTTCACGGCCGATGCCTTGCCCGCCTTGAGATCCTGCAATGCTCCTTCCAGTCCCGCCAAGCCTCCCGGGCGCACTTCATACGGATGTCCGGTGAACCAGCCCCCAGCCAATCCCCGGCTCATAAAGTGGCAGAACGCCGCCCCAAACTCATCATCCTCCATCCGCTTCCCGGCGGTGGGGGGGAGGTGGACCGATCCCGCAATGGTTTGGCCCGTGCGCATCCCTTCCGGCAGCTGGTAGTCGGTTGGCAGGAACATCGTGGTGATATCTGCCGGGGGGGTCATCACCGCACTCACATTTTCATGACTGCCGTATTCCCCCACGGCATCGTACGCGTAGTGGATCGGTCGCCCCTGGGCGGCTTCTTTGATCTTGGCCCGCACCGCCTCGTCACCCTCCCGATAATCCACGATCGCGTCGCCCTTCTCCTGGTCGATAAGTGTTTTCACAAAGGCAGTCCCCTTGCCCGCCACCGTGATAATCGGATGGATATTCGACAGCTGGGCGAGTTTGATCACGAAGGCCCCGACGGCCGTGGCGCCGCCGTAGACCAGCAACGGCACCGGCTCCGTCGCCGGGTTCCAGGGCGGAGGCAGCTTTAGTCGCTGGTACAGACCGAGGGCGGCAGTGATGGCGCACAGTGGGATCGTCGCCGCCTCTGACCGCATCATGCTCTTAGCTCCCCAGCAAACCCTACTTGGCCGGCGATGGGCTTACCTTCAAAACTGGTGGTGTCGGGGATATGGAAGGTCGTGTGGGCGGGGGCAATCGCATACTCCGCGTAGCTGCCATGAGGTCGCATGACCTGGTGGAACGCGGCCACTTTGTCGCCTCGGTGGAATCCTATCACGCCCTCCCCTACGGCCTCGATGTATCCGGCCAGGTCATCGCCTTGGTTAGCGGGCGTTCCGTCGGCGGGCCAGAATGGAGGCATCTTCCAGTCCTTGGGATTGGTGCCGGACACGACCACGCGAATGAGAACGTGGCCCGCCTCGGGGACGGGGATCGGGGTGTCCCGGATGGTGACAGTGATGCTCTTGTCGACAACTGCTTCCTTCATATTGGTGGTTTTTATGGAGTGTTCAGATAAAGTGTCAAGGTCCCAGCCATTCCGACAGCACTTTTGTCTCGCTTATAATATCAGACCGACCATTAGGCAGCAACTTCCGCTATCTCCGCTACAGCCTGGCGGATATTATATCATTCAGGTAACAAGGAATGTTACTCATAAGACTGGGCCACAAATACCTCAATCCCACACGGTCGGATCACACAAGTTATATGACACTTTGCGCCGGGTCCGGAGTTACCTGGAAATCCCGCTTCTTAATGCCGACGCTAGGCCTCTTTGGATAAGTCTCCGATCTCCGCTTGTCTCTTTGTGAACTGTGAAAGGCTGCAACCAACAAGCTCTCTAAGATCGTTGATAAAAATAGATATTAAATCTCTCATGCCTTTAAATATAACTAATAGGACAACCTCCTTAGGCACTAGGCACGAGCCTTTTATAACAGAACACGGCCTTGACGCTAAAGTGGGCTATCCGCTGTCCGTCACCCTGAGATTGGGTCTATATATATATCTGGACTACCAGGTGCCTGTCGCAGGCCGAGATGGGCTGATGAGCTTCACTAAAAAATGGAAAAAATGAAAAAAAAACTAAAGGTAATCACATCTTCAATTATTCTCTGTACTAACATATAACTACATCATAGGTCAAGGCTCAGTTGGACGACTATGTCGGGTGGTCCATCTGACTGATGGCTGAGAAAGCTTCTCAAAGATGCATCATGTGCCCTGAGAACTAACTCGCAATCATCAGGATGAGGTTCTTAAATTCAATTGCGCAATGCTCCTTGTGCACGTGAAGATATTCCACAGGGGCAGCGGCAGGGTACCAGCGAGACAAATGGATGCCCAGGGCCGGCGTGATCTGCTGCGCGATATAGGTGGCGATCGGTCTGTCATGGAAGATTTGACCCGTCCCCGCATACCAAATTAAGGACTATACGAAGTACCAACTTGTTGTTGGCAACTGTGACTCCTGCCAGGATGTTTAGTTATGAAAATGAAAACGCGGTGTGCGCAAAGATGCAGGATTAGCGCCATCCAACCGATGCTGATTGGGAGAAGCCACCAACAGATGGGTGGGGCGCAGAGGTGACGGCGGACTAGTTAAATCAATTCATCCGTATTTACGTACTGGAGTCTTTCCCAGAGTCTCATTTCCCCCTCACTGTCAACTTGGTTCATTTCACAAACCAGTCCCTCCTTGCACCGGAAGAAAACAACATGGATGAAGTACCTCGCTACGTATATTCGCCTATAGCACCGGAAAATTTTCGCCTCCTAAAAATTCAAGAGGTAAATCCTCGGATCAAGCTCACTTGGAAAGATTCCCCTTTGACGAGGCTCCAGAATACAAGGCTCTGTCATAGCATGGGGCACCGCACCAGAGAAAGAAGACAGTATCTGTAACGGCGCACGTTTTGAGATCTCCCAGACTCTAGCTCAAGGGTTACGCATGGTCTACGCGTACTGCGGCCAAAACTGGATATGGGTGGATGCTATTTGCATCAATCAGATTGACAACGTGGAGAAAGCACACCAGGTTGCTCGTATGGGAGACGTATACTCCTCTGCGGGAAGGGCGTTGATATGGCTTGGCGAGGCAGCGGACGACTGCGATTTACTGGTTGAAAGATGGGATGATATTGTGGACAAAATCTGGGGCTTGCAGAGCCAAGGCGGATGGAAACCGCTGAGCACGGATGAGATTCTGTTGGCGGACCTCCCGCATCCGAATGATCTAATATGGCGCGCGGCATTCTTGCTCTATAGTCAACCTTGGTTCCAGCGACTGTGGATTGTCCAGGAGATAGTGCTGGCGCCACGCTGTGATTTCCTATGCGGTGAGATGTTCATTAAGTGGGGTTTAATACTGCGGTTTGCCATCGCGATAAACAGGGCCATATTTCTTGAGGATATCGTGCGCTTACACCATTCAGCAATGGGTTTTGAGCGAATCCGCCGCACTAGAACTGGAATCAACCTCATCATGAAGTCGTGGGAGCTGAGGGAGAAATTGGAACAGGGTGATCTAGGAGCCGCAGTGATCCCCATAGTGATGGATATCATGCAGAGCCAGGTTTGTGAGGGTAGACTATGTCTATGCAGTTCGCGGTTTACTGTCGGAAGCCATGCAAACGGAGATGATGGTGGATTACTCCGATGGGGTCAAGCAAGACTTTGGAATCGTCCACGCCAGAGTCTTTGCCCAATGCTTGTCGCGGATAAAGGATTGGCCATCATTACGGTTCCCTCCGCGGGCAATCACTGCAGATATCCCGTCATGGTGCCCGTCCTGGGGCAGAGGTTGCGCTTCGGACGCCCTTCCGTTAAGGGGCTGTAGGGCTGGGCGGCCAGAAAATACGCTGCCCGATGGTATATCAGTTACTATGAGCGAGGACGCTGATGATATGACCGTCTGTATAAGTGGGATAACCGTGGACATTGTCCAAGACATTGTACCACTTAGCGCAGCTTTTGACCTTATGGGCTGGCAATTCTACCCATATGAAACCCTGGAAGTTCTCAACAAATGTTTAGCACTCATCCCACATGGATCTGAGCCACGTTTACGCCTCCTTGGCGTCTTGATCGGTGCATGTAGCTGGCTCAAGTGGCCAGCGTTCTCTAAGCGCCCGGGTGGCGATCTTTTGGACGGCCTTCGTGCATACTTGAAGGCTAGTATTGCCATAGATGATTTGGATCCGAAGAGCATGGACTGGGCCAAATATTTCATAGACGAAAACCGGTTCTGGGTTAACTATATGGGCCAGATGAGTGCTCGATGGCGAGATCGAAGTTTTGTTGTGACCGCAGGGGGTCGGATGGCAATAGTTCCATGGGGCGCCAATCAGGGAGACACGGTGTGTCTTTTTCTAGGAGCGACACTTCCGCAGATAATTTCCCAGGAGGAAGATGGTTTTCACTCGACCTATATCGGGCCTTGTGTTGTTGACGGAATTATGGAGGGAGAGTTCTTTGATACCATGGAGGATTGGAAAGACAGGCAGGAGGTGTTCAATCTGAGATCAAAATCTATCCGAAGCATCCGAGAGAGGGTATCGATTAATCAAAGTTCTATCAACCTAATAGACGAGGTCGTTGGCATAAGGGATTTCTGGCTTGATGGAACGAGTCCATCCATTTCGATTGATCAGAGAGTCGTCCGCGAGGACGTTCGGGATATGGTGGTGAGGGTCCTTGGATGTATTGAACACCTTCTCGCCCATGCGGACGCCGCGCAGAAGAAATACGGACTGAGAAGGGATCCAGCGGAGCTCTCAGGGCTGTTACTGGGGTGGACGGATGGCGGCCGACAACTTGCTGATGGGCCATCCTTAGGGACGATCTTTCAGCAGGCCAAGGTAGGCCTGATGAAGTCCGCGAAAGAGACACAACAAGCATCCTCAGTTCGGCACATAGCAGCTTAGGCATTCGGTGACAAGGAAAAGTTTTCCGACCTCATCTTGGAGACCAGGGGCTTCAACGACAGTCTGCAGAGTCTCTTCCCGGATATTAGGAGAGAAGCACAAGACAAAGTCCTACTCGATATGGACAAGAGCAATGAAATATATGGCTTGAGGATGCTACAATAAGCAACGGCTACGGAACGTGAACGGATATCTGAGACGGCTCGTAATCGGCTAGAGAGTCTTGGGGCTTTACCGGGCACGGCGCCAGCCGGTCTCGCCGCCACTCATTCGAATTTTGATTTGGCAGAAATCTTGGAAGTAGACGTCACCTATATTCTAGGCAATGATTACGGTCACGAAGGCGATAACATCCTGGAGGACGTTGGCTCCGAGAGTACAGCCGAATAATTCGGCAAGTGTACTACCGCCCCAATGGCCAACTTCTCGGAGAGGATAGATGCAGTACAGATCTTCCGGGAGGAGAAGGCGGCCAGAGCAGTCAGGATGTATATCACGAGGCCGTATAATGGTTCAGCACGGATCACTAGCCACTGCTATTGGGTCGGCCAAGAGAGAGGGGGATGGTTGCTATGAGGCGCTTTTTGTAATGTACGGGCTCTTTGCTACGCCGAACGTCCCCATCCCCACAGCTAGCCTAGTCATAAATCCTTTTATCATTCAACCACTGAAGCTCACTTCGGGTTTGGGGAACAGAGAAGCTGACTGTAACCCTGATTTACGAGAGCGAACAACCTCCGAAACTGGATGACATCAACCTAGCAGCCGGGAAACCTGATGCGTGGCTGAATTTGGGATTCTCATCTCACAAACCCGGAGGTGATGGCTTTTACATGCTCCATTGAATGCCAATAAGGCAACTTGCCCTGCTTTACTGGTGACTATGTACGTTGGGCCAATGACGTTAAATTGTGCGCTATGTAAGTTGGTTTCCGGCGTTACAGAATGCTTGAGTCAAATTTCCTCTGGCTGTGGGGACTAGCTCAAACGTCCCGTATAAGCAGACAATTTGGTCCCTGGTCGTGCTCGTCAGGGCTCTTATTTAAATTATACTTCTGCCACTACAGCCGGTATGCACCCCATGGCAGCATCGCAGGAGTTATGGGATGTCGTATGAGGTGACGGCCTGGGAATGAGGAAGGAAAAGGCACCATGGTCTGATTACCATCATACAGTTATATTCTTCACCTCTAAAGCCATGATTTCCCGTAGCGGGCGGAGGCAAATCTGCAGCATTGACTCCTTGCACATTTTGAATGCCGAAACCTGGTTTTTATGAATATCATGACCAATTTGGATACACTTACATATACCCTTACTTCAGCCCTGAATATCCATGTGGAGGGGCTTTCGTCTTTGGCAATGAGGGTCCCTATCCTGGAATATGCTCCTGAGAGTAGATGAATTAATATGGCCCTTCTGGAAGCATGGCATGCTCGTCGCGTGGGTATCCTTGCAAGAATCTTTGTACCCTCAAACCATGGAACCTGATCCGCCTCTCATTTCCGGGCCCTGCATGTTCCAGCGATCGGCCGCTGGGGAAAGAAATGAACATGGGTCAATAGTCCGCCCAGATGCACCATTCCTTGTGGCCCAAGCCACCTCGCTGAAGATTGCTTGGGCAATCCTGCTGTCAACTTACACGGAGGCCACTGAAGTTCGATTTGGGGCCATTTGCCTTTTGGAAAATGAGACAACTATTGTTGAGGAGTGGAGTGGCTTGGTCCATCCCGATAAGCCTATCTCAACGGCAGTGTCCTTGACCAAAACGAGGGTCTGGAACTGGGAGGACGAAGAATACAAACGACGATTCAATACATGTATCTTTGAGAATTTTGGCACTAGTATTTTAGATCTAGAAGCTTGGGGATTAACGGTAAGACCTAAAGCCTAACTTCATTATTTCTTCACAACCCAAGGTTCAAGCTAATAAGGCGCACTAGCCACAACATAACCGCCATATCAACATTATTATCACGGTTAGGACGGAGGGGATACAGTCATTTATTATATTACATGGCAAGCAGTCGTTCGTGGATCTCAACCAAACGTGATTGCTTCAATCCTTCCTGGGGCAGATAACGAGTTGCTTGGAAAGGTCCCCTGGCCTTCCCTTAAAGGACATAACCCTTACCAACGACGTACAAGGGCGGCATATCGAGCAGTGGAATAAGCCGGCTTTTATCCTAGCCTTCGGTGATTTTATACAACGTATCATCGAGAGATAATCTTGGGAATGTCTTAACTCCTAAGCAGTTTGTGTTTGGGACGGCAGTTTGACATACAAGGAGCTGGACAGACTATCCTCCAACCTGGAGCAAGATACTCCACCGACATGGTGTACGTCCTCGATCTGTCGTCCCTCTCCTCTTTGAAAAGTCCCTGTGGACCACGGTGGCCATATTGAGCGTTTTGAAGTCGCGTGCCACATTTTTGCTACTGGATCCATCGCACCCTCAGGATCGGCTAAAGCACATCTACAATGAGACGCAGGCTGACATCATCCTTTGCCCACTGAATATGGATGGTCTATGCTCATCTCTTGCCGGGGACAGAAGGCTTGTGGTCTCTGATGCGCTCATGCCCAATTTCAATGATACCCGTTGTCACGATCTGGGCAACACTCCAAACGCCAAACCCGGGGATATCGCGTACATAGCTTATACGTCCGGGTCGACCGGTGTACCCAAGGGAATCATGATCGAGCACCGCTCCTTCTCAATCAACGCTCCCCTCAGCAGTCCCGTCCAGAATCTAGACAAACGGTCACGGGTCCTATAGTTTGCATCGTATGGGTTCGATATGAGCATCTACGAAACACTTACCCCTCTCATGCTGGGCGGTTGTGTTTGTGTTCTATCTGAGTCTGAGAGGGTTGAATAACCTCCAAGAACCCATCGCTAAATACAGTGTTAATTGGGTGGAGCTCACTCTATCAGTGGCGCGTATGCTGGACTTTAATGCTCTTCCCACCGTTGAGACGTTGGTCATTGGTGGAGAGGCGATGCGTCCCTCAGACATCTCCCAATGGGCCACCAACCTACACCTCATTGTCGCATATGGGCCTGCGGAGTGCACTGTGGTAACTACCATACGTCCTCATGTGAGGGAAGATGATGATCCGGCAAATATTGGTCGCAGTTACGCAGGAGCGTGCTGGGTCGTAGATTCCCGGGACTACCGCAGACTAATGCCAATCGGAGGAGCTGGGGAGCTTGTTATTGGGGGACCTATTGTTGGTCGTGGGTACCTAGATCGACCAGAAGAAACCGCGGCATCTTTTATTACTGAAGCTCCTCCGTGGCGGCCAGGAGATCAGGGCCCGGATACAAGGCTCTACAGGACGGGCGACCTCGCCCGTCAACTCTCAGACGGGGGCATACAGCTGTTGGGTCGAAAGGATACTCAGGTGAAAGTTCGGGGTCAGCGGGTGGAGCTGGTGGAGATTGAGCACCATGCTCAACAATTATATCCCAGCCGGTCTATTGCTGTAGAGACGCTAGATGCCAAAGGACGGAAGACTCTAATGCTATTCAGCGCACCCAGGTCTGGGCAGACTGATGATAAGACAGACCCAATGTCTTTGATCGATGATTCCGAGGGGGCGTCGTTACCTGGTACCGTGGAGGAGTTGCAAAGAAAGGTTTCCCGCAGTCTTCCCGCATACATGCGTCCGAATTTCGTAGTTACACTGCGTTATATACCTCTGACGAGAACGGGAAAACTAAATCGGAAGCTACTTCGCCGCATTGCAGTTCCCGTGCCGCAGAATGTCCCCCGAGTCATACCAGATGAACAACAGGAAAGCACAGACATACTAAACACCACAGCTTCTCACTTGCACTCTCTCTTTGCCACCACCCTTTGCCTGGACCCTCACCACATGAGCCCGAATCCAGATTTCTTCGAGCCTGGGGGAGATTCAGTCCTCGCAATCCAGCTAGTACGTGACGCACGGCAGCAATATGGGCTGGACATAACGGTTGCCTCTCTACATGACAATAGTACGATCTCTCGACTAGCCAAGGTCACCCGTGTCCAAACACCCGGAGTGACCCCAGGTATCAATGATGAGGACAAGCCTTTCTCTTTGCTGAAGACGGTTGAGGTAGACTCTTTACGGCAGGTAGCTATGAACCAGTGTAATGTGGGTTACGACCAAATCGAAGATATATACCCCTGCTCTCCTTTTCAAGAGCGTGCCATGGCCTGGACGGGCAGAAGGCCTGGGGAATTTCGAGCTGAATTTCCCTTTGATCTTCCTTCTAGTGTGAATTGGGATGCATTAAAGGAAGCGTGGGATGCCGTCGCTGAGGCCTATCCGATTCTGCGCACCCGCATCGTCTTAGCCCCAGTTTCCGCACAGAGAGTCGCAGAAGAGGCAAGTGATGTCCTGGATGACGCGTCCTTGAAATCCGCCACGTGCTAGATAGAGCTCGGGCCACGAAGGGTCTCATTGACTTCGCTATTTCACCAAACCACCCAGGCCTCGCAGTCCGATCTTGGACAGATGGTTGCCTTACCATCAGACTTAATAGATAGGGATGACTTCAAAGTTACTATCATATGTGCTGTCCCATTAGCAGCTGATGCCATGATATCTCTATTCAACCATCACTGGGACAAAGATCGACTCTTGGGGGAAAGGACCCTGGTAACCCTAACTTATATACTCTGGGTATCATTTAAGGTTGTAACATTATCCTTGCACATCAGCCTGGAATGGGGAAAGCAATTTCTGTGACTGTCGCCGCGTACTATGCGTTAACATTCAAGAATGTAAAACTTACTCTTGTAATTGGTGTATGCAGGGGTGTTCCAGTTAAGAAGAATAAAGAGAATATCCTGTTAGGAAATATGCTTATTAGTAAAGAAGTTATCGAATATAATCTTGGGGGAGAGTTTTCCAACAGATTCAAGTAAAAGATTAATATAGAGCATTTACCGGGTTATTCTAACACCCGGATCTTATTCTTATGGGTAAAACTAGAAATCTAAGTGCATCAAAATAATCTTGGGAAGCAAATTGCCCAATTTCTGATAGATGCTGACACCCAAGGTTTATACCCAGGAGAGGACAAGAATAAGCTGTTCTTATCTAACTACCAGCACAAACATCAACAGGCACTAGACTGTTAAGTATGCCCAAACTCCAGGGCTTATACTAACTTCATCTGCAATATTGCCAGCGAGTCAACCTGTGGAGACATGGGCTGTGAGAAAACCTATGTAGTTTAACACTGTCAAAAAAACCAGAAAAATAAACTGATGGTCCACATTGGTCTGTTTGCATCAGGGGATAGTGTAGTAAAGTCCACTACTCATCGGGATTCCATCGGCAAAGAAACTGGGGTTATTGCGTTTGAGATAGAGGGCGCTGGGGCTTGGGGTGCCATTCCCTGTGTGATCATCAAGGGAGTCTGTGATTATGCGGATAACCATAAAAATAAGCTCCAGCAGGACTATGCAGCGATCACAGCAGCTGCCTGTGCGAAAACGTTTATACGTCAGTGGTAATGATAATTAAACAATGATATATTCTATACTACTTTTAATCCGATACAGGAAGAATTCCAAGACCTTTATACACTTGATCAACGCGGGAAATTAATTTCCTGCCTCTCTATTTGCAAACCCCAATCGCCTTAATCGGTGTATATTTGCCGCTAGAAGGCCCTCCAAGTCAACAACAGGTAACCCATTCGCCTTGCGCCGGCGCATCGTTCCTTTCTTCCAGGCCTGACACTCCATTGCCCACTCCTCCATTGGCCCATACCTTATGTAAAAGTTCTCCGGATCCGCTAGCTAAAGTCTATCCAACATACATTTCCAGGCTTCCGCTCTCTTAGTAGTGCCTGTCTTCCATATTGGTAAAATATGGGAGGATTGGTTTGATTTTAGTGCCATAAGAAGACGCTAAATATATTGTTTCTAAGTTGCGGCATCGTAGTATCAGGTCAGGTCCTGGGATAAAGTCGAATTGCTCCCCTCAATTTTCGGTTCGGATTAGCCTCTACCTACCCGCCCCTTGCCAGTGGGGCCCTCCAGCACTAGTAATAGGGACCAGCTTCACCAAAGTTGCCATCTTCAATATCTATTGGCCCTCTCGGGTCGCGTTTTGCTAGTATAAGGTCCAAATATACCACCGAAAAGAGGTCTGCTTCTTTCATTATAGCCATGATAGGCGGGCTTACATACACGTAGAATAATAAGCACTCTAACTAAATGCGGTAAAGGAGCGTTGCAAAGCACTTTTGTGGGTGGAATTTGGGCATAACCCTCATCGATTCCATGGTCAAAGACATCGATTTCGCCGGTATTCGGATATCGACATCTATTTCCTAAATGGGCATAGCTTGGCCGTACTAGCAGTTACGTACGGTCAACACATGACAATAGCCGGGGCGGGCTGGTAACTGGTTTGAATGGCAAGGGTATGGAGCTGTTGGTTACAGGGCTCACCCACATGAATTTACTTTTAGCTAAGTAATCCATGACTGGGCCATTGTTCAATAACAGTACAATTTTATAAGAATATGTCTACTAGATCCCTATAACACTCAAATTTTCTTAAGGTATATGAGCAGTATATTCAGATTAATAGAACAAGGACTATTTACTAGACCACTGGATTCAGAAATCAAATTCTTGTAGCTGTAGTAAGTCAATATCACATAAATGCAATTGACTTGGTTCAGGGAAACATCTGAACTGGTTGCAGATGATTTTCTTAAGAATAAAAACATGAAGCTGCATCATGGGGAGTTTCGTAATGTGAGAGATCGTGATTCTAATGCTTATTGAGAGGGCTGGACTGATAGTGCAAACATTGATTTCCGCCAGCAATGTCTCTCGCCCGCGAAGCCCAGGCTTGCTTCCGTACGTAGATAAATGAGCTTTTTTATGGTATAACTGACTTAAGCCATAAACAGGAGATTTCAAATTTAAATTCAGATCATTAAACCCCGAAGAAAAAATGGCGCCTAAAAATATTATTTAAAGGTGATCGTGGGACATCGTGCATGTTTGTCGTCCTCGGCGTGTCCCAGTCATTCAGCCACGCCCACAACCATCAATCAGGGAGCTGCCTCCTGTCCATAGCCGGTACCCTGCGTCCTTGAATCTCCCCCAGACCCCCAGGATGTGCACCGTACTATGGGGCTCTTTCCAACCTGCGTTCATCCGTAGTGGTGTGGATGCCGTCTTATGTACCGTTGTTTGTCTGGCGCGCTTAGGGCTAGAATTCGATGCAGGCCGGCGCAGCCTTCCTAGCTTTCGTTGGTCCTTCCATGCTTTCACCGCTGGTCAAGTGGTTGGTGAAGCACTTCGGCCCCCGGTTCTGCGTGGTGACGGGATGCATCGTCTTGGCAAGTTAGGATTTCGCTTTGATAAACGGCGATCTGGCTCCGCTCGGTTCGGCCCGGGGCTCTGTCAGGCCCACATGCGCGGGGGTGTTCTTTGGGTCAAATATTGTCATCGTCAAGATCACACTGTGGCCCTATCGTCCCTTTTGATGAAAAGTTTCTATGTAATGGCAATGGCGTTAGGAAGTTATGATGTTCCAGTTACAAGGCCCCGCTGTCTTATTCCCAATGTAGATTACGCGGGTAGCTCATTCTGACAAATATTGCAGGGCTAGGAATGACCAAAGTCCAGGTGACTAAGGGAGTCATTATTTGCCAATCCCTTCTTCACCCCGCTCACTCCTCCAAGCTGGTGAACAGCCATTTCCCACGACAGTTCGCTCCCCTCTGCTTCTCGAAACCTGGAAATTTTATTCATACGAGGGGTTACATCATTTAGCACAGAGTTCACTACAAACTCAGGATTCTCGGAGCGCTAGTTGACAATCAGCAGCTGGGAGAGGAGGCCGACAAGGTATTCATTATTCTTGGTAGTTACAACTACTAGTAAAAAGGGTGTCGGCATCTGAAACACTTGAAAGCCGGGCCTATCACTATGCCATTTTTGTATAATGCTTATTATGATGAATTAGGTTTAAGAATCAAGCGCGATCCTGTGCGCGAGATTTCGGTGCTGGATAAATCCAACTGATAAGCTGACCTGAAGCAGGAAATGTTCGCACGGAACCACCCTGCTTGACCATGTAGTGTTTTATCGGCAGGGAATTAAGTTATTCGCCACCCTGAACGTCGTACCTTGCTAAATCCCACAAGCCCTATCAGAAGAGGAGGTAGTATGCTCCCTTTTGGTTTAGGTTAGGTTCTATTCTAGGTTTTTTTCCCATTTTGGAAAAAGCAAAGAAATAGACCAAGAGAACTTGGTTTTTTTTTTCTTCCTGCTGTTCCAGGATTAGATCCTCAAATACATAACAAGTGCTCGTATGGCAAGATTGGAAGGATCACATCCTTGTAATCAATTCCATCCAACCAACGCTAGGACCTCATAAGGCACTGTTAAGCATGGCAACCCATTTGCTCCGGATTCTTACCTAAAAAAGTGTAGTGTAAGAAGACGAACTGGTTCCTGTCAATTGTAAAATTCTTTTCTTACTATACATATCTAATAAACCAGGTTATACAACTCGAGCCATCCTTTGATGCCAGGCCCACTGCTGACGATTACCACCAAAGTGGATTTTTACTCCACGCAAAGTTGGAAATGTAACAAGAAAATTGGTGGTTTGATCTCTCATTCAGATAATAATTGCATTTATGGCCTTGATACATGTTATAATATCATATTCACTTTCTAGAGCACTTCCTAGGCCTGTAGGTGTTTAAATAGCTGCCACGTATGGTCCTTAGAATCTATTGAAATATTGAACAACGAAAATAACTAAATTCAGTAGATCCTGTGTCTGGGCTCATAATCGTTTAATTTCTCACTTCGGCAAGTAATGCCCACTTTTTCGTTATAATCCACAAGCCATACATGAGTGTGTTTGTTTGAAATGGATCCTGTTGGAAGTCGGCATTCTGTAGTAGAGAATGAGGGATTAGTTTATTCATCTCACCAATTTTTTAAGAATTTCACACATATATCCAGTGGCCAGATTGTGGAGTTTAATATGGTGAGCACCAATTGAGGCAATGAAGTCCTTGGCAGAGGATGGAAGGATCGATCCAACTTTTCATTGCGGTGGCTGCATTATCCAATACAGGGCAATTACTTAAGAGGGGCAATGTGTGAGTAACAGTATAAATACATGCATTCTTCCCCCCATAATCTATGTTCATTCTTATTTCATATTAATCACACCCAAAAATCCAATACAGAGTATTATACTCCGCCCCTTTCACTATGCGCACCGTCCAGGCCCTTTTGTCACTTGCAGCTGTAGTCTGCCTGGCTCATGCTGGCCCCCAAGGTTCACGTAACGACTTGGAGAGCCGAGCTATTCTTGCCAGGGTTGACTTTGCTCTTTGCAAAAATCCCGGGTGGACAGATTGTCGTCAGCTATCTATTACTACCCAGACCGAATGCCGTGAGTACCGCGTAGTTTGAGGAGACACTGCTACTATTTTTTACTAATCCAAACAATGTAATAGGCAACCTGGTCCCAACTGAGTTCAATGATAACGTCGGATCAATAATAGTTCCTGATGGCTACCGCTGTCGACTCTGGACGTATGTCATCCCTAACACTAAAACTGTGGATTAACTTACACCACTTGCTGATGCATTGAATGTAATATTCAGTTCTGGCTCCTGCAATGGAGATAGTTCGCCTGACATTTATGCGCCTGGTTCTAGGGATCTTCCCTCTAACTTGGATAGTAGACTCAGCTCTGTCAAGTGTTATAAGAACTAGAGGGACCTCTCCTTTGCAATGTTATGGCTTGATCTGGGGTGTACTGCCGGAATAAAGTTTGTGTTGCCAGCACTATCCTTTCATGGCGATTTTCTGGCTGTTCACTCATTAGTGTTTCAAATCCTCTGTTTATTTTTTGTGTATGTGGGGTGAATTCTGTGCTGAATACATACTTCCTACGCTATGTTGTTTAGTAGCCTCAGCAGGTTAGCTGAAAGCTGGGTAAATTAAGTACAGTACAGTGCCTAAATATTGAATTTTAGCACGCACTGTTCGATGAAGCACAAGAGCTGGGACCTATCTCTTACCTAATGTTTAAATTTTGCCTCCCACTGCTATTGATTGTGAAAAGGGGATTGCAATGAATTTAATGTCTAGGATCAGTGGCATGGTTGGCGGCTTGACTGGTGGGGTGGGTGGGTCGGTTGGCAGTGACAAGGTGCTGGCCTTCTAGACAGGATTAATCCGTGGTTGTTTATGCATCTCAATCAGTGCAGCGTTACAAAGTAGCACAGTATTGGCAAAGGGAAACAAGGCCTAAGGCGTGCACGAGGATGAGAAACCAGATATAATATACACTGACATTCTATACAGACGCAGATCTGAAGAGAGGATTAGGAGTTTGGTTTCTCCTGGATATTTAAAACATTTTCCACATCTATTACATAAATGAAATCACCTATACCGTAAATGAGAGGATATATGAAGAAAACGAAACAATTACTTTACTTTTTAGGGTTTCAAGGTCTGAATCCTAACATAATCTAGCTAGAGATAATATACCACTAGTTCAATCCCAACCTCGGGCAGGCCGCGGTGGATGATCTTGATGCTATTACTAGCTGCGCAGCCTTACGATAGGTTGCCACAGCCACGACTAACCTACAGGTAATGAATATACTGCGATGTTGTAGGCTCAGCATGTCAGTGGCTCGCGCGGCTGTCCGTTAGTAATATGAATAAGAAGCAGAAACTACCGTATGATCCACCACATCTCTGTAGATACTAGCTCACTATCTGTTCATGCCATTTAATCTGACATCAGGAGCCTCCCAATCTCTTTGTCTCAAACTTCCTCCTACAGCTGGTTAACCCCTCGGGCATGGTCCAGTAGACACTGCAGAGAGCACGCGTTCATAGATGATAAAGTTTCATCTGCACTAATTATTTATAAAATTGTCCTGCGGTTCGTGCAGGTCTAGTTATAGAACAATTCTTCAATTTCTTTGAAGTTGCTCTAGTAGCTGTATCGATATGATGCCAAGCCATCTAGCGTCATAGCGATCATAGCGAGTGGTATGATCGATATAGAAGGAAACATAGCAGACAGAGCAGAAAAATATAATAGATATGATGAGATCCATGTATATAAACACAATCATTACTAGACCTTTAGTTTACCGTGTCAAATCTTCGGTAACCAATCTAGTCTATCTTCCTGAGCTATACAGTTACTTGTGCATTTCATATTACTTAGAATATCTTAAGATCTATCGATCCTCTTAGACTCTTAAGACGGATTGGTCGGCCTTATCTGACAGTATGAAGAATTAATTGTTAGCTAGAATGCGGGCATTCCCTCTCGAACATGTAGGCCACGAATTTCCGCTCGCATCCGCAACTCCCAAAAAAAAGATCCCGATACTTGGACGCCAATGGTGGTTATGTTAAGAAGTCGCCGGACTACCGGATCTTTAGTGATCACACACTATATAATTAATTGCATTAATTCTACTATTAATGAAATATTTTTACTAGAACCCTCGGGTGCGAAAATATTCATGACAATATTTATATCGCCCATTGTATATCCCTCACAAACAACCACACGTCTCATGTGAATGAGTATATTGCTGGTAGTCTTCGAGATGGGGCGGGGCGGTTCTAAAAGTTTTACAGCTGAACAAAGGAGTGCTTGCAGAATTTGTTCCGCACAGACCCGGCGGATCATAAGCATGAACTAAAGAGAAGAAAGGGAGACTGAGTGAATGTGACATGTGAATGGAACCCGAAAACCGAAGATCATACATATTGGCTTGCGGCATCTAAAAAACGACGGCCAAAACAGATCCAATATTTTATAGACCTGCAAACTAACTCGTTATTTAATATTACCAAACGATGTTGAAAGAACCAATCCCCACGGGACGTGGATCGATGTATCTAGTTCAAGAACGCAGCGTCAATCCGCGAAGCCACGAAAAGGACACGCTCGCAGGATTCTATTACGACACTCCAGTTGCCTGAGGTGTCTAACCCTGTAACCTCTCCGTAAGCTGCCTAGCCTAATTAACTCCTTACCTGGTAGTAACCTGAATCCACGATTCACTGTAAACATAATACAGCTTATGGGTCGATCAAGGTAGGCGAGTAGCTGGCTATTCATTAAGTAGGTTAGTTATCATGAAATAGCTTAGCTATTTATAGTCTTGGCAAGCTATTTGTCACGTGACGCGGCGGTGTCTCCTGAGTATGACAGATCATCAGTCATTAGTGTGATTGGTTCTGGGAATGGTTGGCTGTGAGTGCGTGTGCGTTCATAGGCTATGCCAAATAAGGTTAGATGGTTTGGTCATAACAGTATCATGTGAACGCGGGCGGGGTACCCTACCTATCGGAAGCTCTGAGCTAAAGCTGCCCCCCGAACTTAAGGGCCCGAACCGTTGGGGTAAGCTAGCCACTAGTAGTTAGTAGTCGCTCTATCTTGAGCTTGAAAGTCATCTGCTTGTTCAATATATCGGTCATTCCAGAATGGTTGAAAGGCGATTCCTTCAAGGTAGGATCCCAGGGGATTTCTGTTCCCGCATGGAGCGAATCCAAACCACCACGGGGACACAAAGCCCGCACACGCGCTACCGATGGCTGCAGAGAGGCGGTACTTGCAGGTCGTGAAGAATCTGCTCGAGAACGGCGCGGATCCAAATCTTGACTGCTCCTGGAGAGCTTGCCTCATGCCAAGTTCCAACTGTTACCCAGTACAAACGGCCCTCGAAGAAACTTCCTACCACGGCGATCCAGAGATTATGCGGGCGCTTTTGGACGGCGGAGTGAATGTCAGTATGCGCACTGGTGGCCGTTATGGAACGCCATCCAGGCCGCGTCGGCCGGTGGTCATGTTGATATTCTCGACCAGATACTATGATTGGCGAGTCAGAGTTGGAATCATGTTGAACCAGGTCAAGCTTCGAGACAGGCAGGGGGATGAAACACAATGAGGTATTTTAGGACTCCGGTTAAATGAAGAGAATCGTGGCCAGCCGGTGCCCTTCGATAATCATTCATTGTGGTGTCCTCACACTCAACGGTATGATTTTAGAATTTGGAGGTGATCTCCCAGCCGCTCGGGCATGATGTGTTGCAGGAGGCGCGGGATGAGGTTGAGATTTGGTGGGAGGGTGAAGTGAAGTCCATGATTGAACCGCGTCAAACTGGGGAGAATTAACATTGATACCTCGCCATCCTCTCGGATCTGAACTGTAGATACCGTCGACCGGGTCGCTTGAGAAGTTCACCGCCAGGGTCCCGATGCACAGCCCGAATTGGCATGGACGTGCGCTGCGCCCTGGCAATGCCCCGCATCTTCATATTCAACCGCCCATGCTGCCCGCCTGAAGCTATAGTCGAGGCATCCATTTTAATATTCTGTCACAGCGCGCCGTCAGTCCAATCCAGGAAATCCACTAGCTCTCCATGATTGAAAATGAAAAGACGAAAAACGCAGCTACAGCCTTGATTGACATGTAGATGTGCTTCGCCCTGGAAATGCCACGCGGCTATTGGAACCCTTTGCAGGGCTGGCCGCCTGAAACCCAAGCCTAGCGATCCAATCTAAAATTCCACCAACCGCGCTGTCAACTGGCGGGGGGGCTTGTGTTGATCAGCACCTTATATTACCTTTTGGAATAGCGGGCACGACTCGAGAGTATTATCCAGCAACATTTGTCGCGGGTATATAAAGGGTGTCAAGTCATGTCCAAAAATGTAAAATCATAAATCAACCAATTTATTCCCGAACGCTTTTCTTTTAATATCCAACACCGTCAAAATGAAGTGGACTTCCATCATCCTTGCTCTGAGTGCGATCTCAACCCAGGTAGGGGCTTTTCCAGGCTGTACACTCAGACCTTGGCATAGCACTAACTACAATACAAGGTCGTCGGTAATGTTATTCCCAAGCACGACGTCGAGAAACGCGAGTTCAAGGCATCGGACTATAATTGCGGCGATGACATCAACAGAGTCTCTTTGTCTCTCATAGAGCAGGGAATTGATCACCTGAAGGGCGTCGGTGGAACGCCAGCAGCGCATGGCAAGGGGTGTGGCCGTGTGAGCTGCTCTTACGGTGCAGCGATCTTCTTCTGTAACCAGGTACGCATTGGATCACATTTCTAGGCACGTAGAAACTAACTATCCGGCAGGAGGACGACACCAAGTACCTGATGTTGTTTAATACCATTGCTTCTAGGGCTTAATTCCTGGTGGACCGTTGCGGACGCCAGGACAGGCAAAATGTGAAGGGGGAGGTCTATGCTCCAAATGGCTGGAGTGTCAAGGTCAAGTATGATTATTGCTGAATGGGTTTAATGCTTGTCGGGCCTTGTCATTTTTCATGCGCTACGTTTGTTAGATCTTTTGTCAAGGGTCACCCGGATGGGATGGGGAGGAAACCAAGGAGAATGACCAAATGTTAGATAATATTACTTTGAAAGGCAGGGAGGGGTGAGTGGTACTCGCGGGTTATATAGACTCTGCATAATTACTGGACAATCCTTAGTAGTCCTTGGTTTTTCGTGATTTAATTTAGTATGTCACAAACCCCCTGTCTATCTCAAAAACAAAACCGTTTTAAATATATGGCTCACTCACGAATCGACCGACGATGGAGAGGAAGCCTTTGGCCGCATTGATCAGGCAGAGCCCATATGCCCCAGTAAGCCTTCCAACCAGAGTTGGCTATCTAGGAAACTGTTGGATGCATCCGTTATTGGTCTCCTGGAAGGATAGGTCTCTGCGGCACCTGATCTCGGATACATTCGAAAGCCGGCGATGGAGCAGGGTTGCCTGGGATATTGAATTGTGCCCTGCCTAGAGTGTGCCCGTAGCTCAGCTGTGACTTGATGGCTCCGGCTCCACCCTCCCATGTTGGCGTCGGACTACACCACTGCGACTTTACAACCATGAGTGTTTCGAGAGCTCGGCTGGCACTCGGATAGGCTTGTCCCATATCAGCCAGCGCGTGGGTGCAAATCTGCAGGTTGGCAAGGGCACCCCGGGCGTTGGGGTGTGGAGGCGTGCAGGCCAGGTAGACGAACATTAGAGCGGCAGTTAAGACGATGTGGACTACGTGCAAATTCGCTCGTCGGAGGGCATACCGCTGGCCGTGAAGTTGCAGAAGCTTCGCGATCGCGTTGGCCGCGTCCCCACACCATCTTCGGGCCTCCTCGGTTTCTTGCAATGCTTCTCCGGACGGCCCTAGGGATGAACCCATTAAACGGTGGCGATTGTTCAGGATGACTATTTCGTGGAATTGCATGCTTTGAGATCCCTCAGAAAATGCCTATTTATTGGATTTGATTGGGCGTTGAGACTTACTGGAGTTGCAGAACATGTGGCAAATGCGGACGGTTCGTGCCGCTCCTGGTTAACCTGTAGCTGCTCGTCAAGCGAGCACAGCCACAATTGAAGCTTGGCTTGTATGATGGCACTCGCATTGGGGTCATGAGCAGCTGGTGTGCCCATAGTAGCATACCTACGATGCTTTATCTTTAGCTCCCGGGCAACATAAAGGACTGGAGCTGGATTGTTTGGAGAATAGGATGTTTACATTTCGCATATCTGTCCGACAATCTCACATAGTGAGGTGAGGGCCTGGCGCCAGAGCTGTTGAGGGTGCTGTAAAATGATATCTGACGTATTGTCGGCATAGTTCGTCCACGAGGTAGAGCCTGCCAGGTTGCCCCATGTTTGCGGTTTAGGAAGATCCGGAAGCTTTAAAGCATAAATACGTCCGGTATAGAGACTCCAGAATCTAGTTTTTATTGGAAGTGTCAGCTGGTAAGTTTGCGGAAAGACCGTGCCGCCCATATGAGAACTTGAAAGTCTGACGCTTACCGGTCTGGCACATAGACACTGCAAAGAACACAGTGTCTGACTAGGGCCTCCTCCATCGATATCTGCCCGTTGGTGACATATTCAGATATGTCCAGATTGAGACCTAGCTCCAACGCCACGCTTACCGCCATACCTAGGAAATGAAAAATATCAGTAGGCAGTGCTAGGCAAGTCATGGTGACCCAGATCGGGGAGAGAGAGAAGTTACCACTGAATACCTATCCTTGGGTGTCCATAGTGAACATGGCCAGCGCAGAGCTCAACACCACCAGTGCCTGAACCGTCGAAATGGTCGGCGACCGCATTTCTGCCTCCACCAGCCACTTCGCATGGATTGTGAAATATTCTAGCATCGTGTGTCCCACGCTGGAGCTTTCGCTGAATGCTGCCCCGAAGATGCACCTGTCTCCGGCATAGGTTAGTTTTCGCGTACGGTTGGACTCTTCCGCTGGGGGACGGAGAATGAAGGCTTACATTGCGCTAGCTAGGGCCGGTGAGTAGAGTAAGAGGTTTTGTTCGCCCTTTTTGTACCTCACGCGTTCGGCCAAGAAACATCTTCTTGGACGACGTGAATGAGAGGGGACTCCCATGCAAAGAAGCACCGGAGCAAATGCATCTCCAGCTCTTCACTATCCTCTGGGTCTACTTCATCTTGGGAAGGCAGTGTCCTCTGATTGAAGCTTATGGGGTTAGGGAATGGCTGGTAGACTGGTAAACTGTGGCCAGGAAGGAGGTGCAGGTTGGAAGTTGCACTGAAGTACCGGAGATTCCCACCCTCCACTATTCGAAGAGACCCAATACGGCTAGAGAGGCGAGTTACAGCGTCGCTCGATGAAGAATCAAGTTCCCGATAACCGGGATAGTCTAGACTGGATAGTTTGGGGCAACCGACAACCGGCTGGCACGTATTCTTCCCGTCAGCATCTCTAGAGCTGATTTTCGGAATGGGTTAGATAAACTCCTAAAACGTGATGATATCTGGTGAGTTTGTACTTACATTTACTGGTAAGGTCTGGTAGCGTTCCCCCCTCTTCTCCCCGGAGTTGCGACGCGGAAATCGCAGGGCAGAGAGCTCCGCCACCCACCTGCAGGTTTGCATCCGGGATAGGGATACCGTGGTCATCGAGAAGGCTCTCTAGCATCTTAATCCGATCTCTCCAGAGTTCAAAGGTGCGCCGAGAGTATATACTAGGATCGCATTAGGATAAATTCGCCGGAGATCTACTCTAGGCAGAGCTCAACTAACCTGCGCTTGTCTTGATCTTGGTACTCGCATCGTTGGGAGTTCTTGATACAGGTTCTGCACCTCGGGAGGCTTCCATCACACTGGATCAATGGTATGAGTCTGCATTAGCAAAGTGGATCTTCAACTCGACCGGAAACCGAATGATGAATGGGGGTGGTTGGTACCTTGACCTTGCGCTTCCGGCAGCTAGCACAGTCCCGTTTGGAGCTTCTTTTCTCGAGGCCCTGAGACTGAAAGTCCATTGTACTGCGGGGGAAATCTAAACAGAATGTTGAAAGAGGAGATACCAGACGGACAGGGGGATGTATGGCCTTAAATACATCATGATCGCTATTTGACTTGCGTGGGCGTGCGGGGACTTGGATGTGCGGGGTGAGGGATAGTTTCCCCTAGCCCGAGAAAGGCATCAGTTTCCTCGTTGTAAACAGGTCTCCGGCGTCGAGGGGTGAAGTGGGCGTGTAGTTAATTCAAATATATGGGTTGGTGTCGGACCGGAGAGGGGGACCTCGTTACGCCGCAAACCCATCATTTATGGCTTATATGGTCTGCTAGATCGCGGGAAGGAAGATACGTCTTCGGTACGAGTGTGTGGGTGCTACAGTACTATCAATATCCGCCACATTTGCCATTGGCACAATACGTTTAACAACTCAGTCATAGGTTTATGTACACCACGTGCCTCCCGAGTGCCTAAATGGCGGCCACCACTGGTAATTTGGGCTTCTCCCCCTTGAAATGCTCCGATCCTGGTCCTTCGAAAATGATTCCCTGCAGATCATGATGCTCGAATTTCCCTTTTGCCTGGAGGACTTTGATGGGATCATCCATCTCCACATAACCGCAATAGGGCTGGCTGACCGAATACCCAATGATTGCCTGAACCTCTGGACTGAGCTCCGTGGCTGTTCCCTTTGGGATGGCAAGGTACTGGTTTTCGTCCTGTCGTAAGGTCCCACGGACCATGTGAACCGAGTAGATGTTACGACGCCCGTTGGAGATGTTTTCTCCGGCGCCGTGCCACACACTGCCGATAATCATTACCGCGTCCCCCTGATCCATCTCGGCCGTTGAGCATAGGGAAGGATCTGCAGGCCCACGGTCGTCCCCCCATTTATGGGAGCCGACGATGATTTGGGTTGCGCCATTCTCGAACGTGCATTTCTAACACAAAACCAACTACTGTTAATGATTTCCCCAAAGCAACGGCAGTAATATTTTTTTTTTCGGAATCCTTACGGTGCCTCCAACTAGCAAGCCGAGAAAAGAGTTATCGCCGCTCCCCTCTTCGTGGTCAAAGTGCTGGCTCATATCGTCGCGGTGAAGGGGCTGACCGGCAGTTTGGGGCCCGCGAGTAAAAGCCTGGGACACCGTGAGAATTGGATCCGAAATGCAGATACTCCGCAAGTCTCCCCACCAGGGATAACTGTCACACCTATGATCAGTTTACTTGCATATGGAGCTTGAAACTGGGGGATCGACATACATCACATCGCGCAGTAGCTCCCTAGAGACGGCTTGGTAGAGAGGGTGGTTCAACACTTTCTCGGCGACTGTGGGCGACTTATCGCACAGGCCGCTATATAATATCAGCCACGGAAGGGAAGAGCGTACACGGCTATGGATATGGCTATGGATATGGAGGGAAGCTTATACGATGTGGCGTATTACCTGAGAGGAGGATCATCTGCATTAAACAGTTTTCCCTGGTATGTGCCCTTCCGGCTCCAGTGAGGCTCCAGCTCTTCGTCAATTTGGTTGACTATACCGGAGGAAATGAAGTTGTTGATAATAACGCCCCCGTCTCGTCGGATGACGGCGGCAACCTCCTGTGCCGTGGCGGTTACCGGGAGGGCCGTGATCTCCGGATTGTTGGCTTGGTGAGGGGGTTCGGCATATTGGCAGCAGCTGGTTATGGTCTTGACGTATACGTTTAGCGTAGGAACTTTCTCTATTCGCGATGGACTGCAAATGAAGCTCGAGCTGGTATTAGTACTCCGCATTTATGGGAGGGCTTCATCCCGTTTTTCCTCTCCTGAGCTGGTTTGGGTAGGCTAACAATACCCGATTCGGCAAGGAGCCAAACCAGACTGGGTCAACCGATTCAGTTATCCAACTAAGGATATGGACTTTCAACATGGATTCGGAGGAAAGGAGATAAGGAGAGGAGGCAAATGTCAGTCATTAGCCCCCCATATTTTGCCTCTTCTCGTCCCGCAGTTAAAGACGTGAATATATATCTTCCCCCACAAGGAACTTGAGCCAGTTACCCAGGACGGCCAAATTGTACGGAAACGGTTTTCCTCGAAACTTTGTATTTAATCTGAAACCCAAATTTACCAATTACCAGAACAATCTATTATCACGATGATAGCCCCTATCGCCAAAAGTGGCCCATCGCTAGCACGTCTCCCTGCATCGGCCTCGGCGGACGAGGTACTGGAAGTTCTGCGACGGAATGGAGGCGTCATCGTCGAAAAGCTGGGCGACCCTGCCGCCATCGACAAAGTTTGGGAAGAGATCCAGTCCGAGATCAATGACAATACTTTCGACCACATCGGCGTCACCTTCGCCAAGGAAAGCAAGCGAGTGTGCGGCCTGGCAGGAAAAAGCCGGACATTTGCAACAAAACTGCTGACAAATCCACTCTACCAGGAGGTGGCACACAAGCTCCTCACCAAGACAACGACTGTGTGGTATGGCAAGCAGCGGAGCACATTTACCAGCTTGCCGCAAGTCACCAACACGATGGCGTTTTGGCTCGGGCCCGGGTCTACCGCCCAGGGTCTCCATCGGGATGACCCGTGCCACCATACCCGGCACCCAGCCAAGTACGAAACCGACTTGGGTATCATGTTTGCTGGGACACCCTCCCGCCATATCAACGGCGCAACGAACGTGGTGCCTGGGTCTCACAGGTGGGACGACGAGCGGAAACCCAAAATGGAAGAGGCTTGCCCGGCTGAGTTGGAGAAAGGGGATGCCTTGATATGGTACGTTGAGCCCGAATCCTTGAACATACATCCATTGAAAGCGGCGTACCCAGCTCATTTAATCTCCTCATATACAGGCTTGGATCTACCTATCATGGCGCTGGTCATAATGCAACCACCGATCAGTACCGTCTCCTCCTCGCGGGGTTCATGACTCCTGGTTGGTGCCAGCAGGACGAAAACCAGTACTTGGCTATTCCGCTGGAGACGATTCAGTCATATCCGGAGGAGGTCCAGAAGCTGTTGCGTTACCGAATCAGTCGTCCATATGGTGGATTTGTGGAACAGATGGAACCCATCGACTTTTTGAAAGCCGGGGGCGATTACACGAAGTGGGTGCCAGGGGACCTGATCTAAACGCTATCCTGTGTATTTAGTGCAATCATACTTGGCTTGTTGTACGCCCAGGGTAATGTGCTTAACCCTCTTTAGTGAAATGATGTAGTAGTGACATTCTACGGTAGATAGAGTACGGATCCAAGCAACAGTAAAAGGGTTTCGGCTGTGCATGGAGCATTCGTTAGTTACTCATCTATCATTTGGAAATCTCCGACCGAGTATCCGGACTAAACCTAGATAATAGAAGTTGTAGACTCCTAGTATTTCATGCAATATGCGAGGAGCCAGAAGAATATTTAACGGGCACTATTTCATAGATCCAATTTCACATTTTTCGCACCTCTAGAGTAGCTTGAGGTGAGGATCCTCTATTGACGACATATACTTTAGGAGAACGGTTCAGGAAGCCGCCACATCTCAAAGGGAGCAGTCACGGACATCCACACTGTTAACCTAAGACAAGAGATTAGCTATGTTAAGCAGGTATATGTGATGGTGAGGAACGGCGGCCTACGCTGGGGCCTGCGGTGATCCACATGCGGGACATGCTGGAGGAGGCGAGGGACGGGGAAATTTGACCGAAGTATTAGTGTCAGAAGAATATCACCGACGAGAATGTCACCTCAGAAGGTCCGACCCAACCGCTGTGTAATTAATCCTTTTCAATTTCGCTACAAGGGTCTTCTGACATTAAGTACTGCGGTGCAAGTTGGTAAGATGGTGCCCGAATACCCGTCATTGTACGCGACCAAAGAATGCGGGGATAGCACTATGCAGTTTGAATAAATATATGTTTCGTGCTTATACAATAGAGGACCAAAAACCCATTGTCTCAAACAGACCCTTGATGCTGCCTTGTTCCGTAGCACTTAACTAGAAATTATCTATTATGATAAATCATTAGCTATACCAATCCGTCTCACCATGCAAAAAAAGGTGGCTATTATCACTGGGGCTGGTTCGGGGATGGGCCTAGCAGTTACCACGTCTCTAGCCACGCAGGGATGGCACAGCATTGTGATGGATAGAAACCCAGGGCGTGCTACATCTCTCACTAACCTGGGCCAAGGTGTCGCTTTTGAAAAGGTTGACGTGACCGATTATGACCAACTATCGCAGGCCTTCCTCCGGACTTGGACCACCCACCAGCGTCTGGATTTCGGTAAGCCCCCAGCCGCATTGGATAGACGCTACGGTATTCCCAGGCTAACAGGTGTTATTCAAGTGTTTGCAAATGCCGGAATCGCGGAAAAAGTGTCCTTCTACGGGACGGGCAAGCCAGGGCAATCGCTTCCGCGTCCACCGGACACGCAACCACTCGCCGTTGATCTAGGGGCGGTGATCCAAACCACCTATTTGGCCATGCATTTCATGCGCATGAATCCAAATGGCCCAGGGGGCTGTATCCTGATCAACTCCTCCACCGCCGGGCTGTACTCCACTCCCAATATCCCGATTTATTGCGCCGCCAAACATGGGTGTGTTGGGCTGATGCGCGCACTCGACCCCCAACTAATCCAGGAAAATATCCGCGTGAATTGTGTTAACCCAAGTATCATCAAGAATGGCTTGATGTCCGCTGGGGGGTGGAGTTCCTTCCCACCGGATCTCTTCACCCCGATATCCAAGTTGGTGGATATTGTTAACATGGTCATGACGGACGAGGCCATGTACGAGCAAGCTATTGAAGTCTTTCTGGATCAGCATTTTTTCCGTGGTGAGTACATCGTCCTGGATCGGGATGCGTAGGTATGATATACAGGACTAATGCAAGCACTCTCGCATAGGTGCGCATGAGTACCGCAGTGCAGAGCTCAAACGAGCGCTGGAGGCCACTAGCGGTGCCACTCCACCACAATAGGGTCTGAAGAGGGGAGAACATGCGAAGGTGGCGGTCATTAGCTGTTCGTGCTATATATCTATATCTGTTTCTTCACAGGCAAACTGCGGTATTATATATAGTAAAATGTAACTGGAGCCAGCCGAGAATGAATAACATAGGGCTGCCAATAAATACGCTTTGGTCTCGCACTATCAACTATCAACTAAGTTGCTAAGATGAGGGGAGTACATGCCTAGTGAATCCTGCGGTCTAGGATGAGGCAGCGGGGTAAGTCTAGGTTAACCTCTCCAAAATATCAGAGCATAATCGAAGATTGGCCAAAGTCCGTTGCTCCCAACGCTTGGGACTGGGCTTCATCCCCATCGTATGAATTTTCTTTGCCAACAGCGTTGCTGCAATACTGATACTCAGGGGATATATGATTAAATTCTCACGGGCTAGCCCCTGCATCATTCTGATTATGTCGGAGGCCGCATCTTGCATTCACTCCTCCCAGACGGAACAGCCGGTCCCCGGTGACAGCCACATGGGATAAAACACCATACAGAGGCCCAGGAGGTAGTGGAGATGGACATCAACCTTCTGGATTTCCAAGGATAAGGCAAGTCGACGTTCCTCTTGCTGGGCTGGTAGTGGCGCAACGAAGGTGGGAGGACTGGCTATTTCCGAAATGCACAGGGGATCCATAACCGAAGTGAGTGAGACCTCTGCTTTCACTCCCATCTCAAGACACAATTGGCCACGTGGCTCCAGGCCTACCGGTAACTGTGTCTCAAACATCCAGATCCATGCAGGGCGATAGGGGGGGTCCAATACCCACCCGATCTGGGTACACAATCGGAGAGTCTTCACAAACTGACGGGCCGTCTCCCCGGTGTAGCCGGAATCGTAAAAATGGTCACTGACTCCTAAGTCGGCAAGCACCCCAGCCCCTGTGGCGGATGGGGTAGAGAGTACTAGTATGGCATCCTCCTGTAAGGGAGGTACGCTTACGTCGCCGTCCGCTATCTGTCTTGGGCGAGAGAGTTTGATACTGATGCGAACATCCTGGACGTAGATGCACCACCAAAGGCAGCTGTGTAGTCTGCTGAATTGTCCGACAGTCTCTCGATGCAGTCTCAGTCTCTGGGCCGTGGAGACTGCCAGCTCGACCCAATAATAGGAGTCCTTAGCGGTATCTACCTCATCCTGCCACTCGCTCATGAGGAGCAGTGACTGAATATGGATGATTATCAACCGGAGTATTAGTTCCTGTATCCGGTTACAATACAACAATTGACTCCAGATCTTGCAACTTACCTTTGCCTTGCGGAAAAGGTCTCGCCTCATATGGATTCGAGATTGAGAGTCACCAGGCCCAACGACGGATAAGTCAACGAATTCAGCAGCAACAAGCATCATGGACTGAAAGAGAAGGTAGTGTGACGAGGGCTCCCGCAGCGGGTCCATGATCTCTTGCAGGACAGCTGGAAGGTCAAGCATCGGCAAATACGGTTGCACAAAGCTGCAGTACGCTTGAAGCAGTCGGGCCGTGACCGCCAGCGGTGGCAGCGTCATCGCGCCCTTGAGCCAAATAAATTGGCAAGATTGAAGCGAGACGGAACTGTCATGGGTGCCTGGTTTGGGGCGTTCGCCATCCAATCTGAGACCGGCCCCAGGAGACTCAGCATGCGGTTTAACTGTGTTGTGAGTCTCCCTTCCCCCCCCCGCGTCCTTTCTCGGTATCAGGGCTCTGATTCTTCCTGGTCTTCATGAAATCGTATATCGGTTTTCCTAGCAAGGAGGCAGACACGGCAAGAAGGTGGTCCAGTGGGAAAGTGGAATCCACCCCAGGCGTTTCTCCCATACATTGTGCAGCTCGCCTCCTCCTAAAGCTTGGGTAGAGAATTTCAGAGTCGCCTAGGCTCCCTAGAAGACATATCTCAGCTACTGTCGCCATATGTGAGACCCATAATCCACCATCCACCATCCTGCTGACTCTGGACTTCATAACGCAAGGGGGGCTTACATGCTGGTTCACTCTCCTTAGCATATATCGCGGACCAAACAGAGCCTTTACGGTTTCTGGTACCGCGATTTGGTCGCAGGGGACCGGCTATAGCACCCCTCTTCTTGGTACTGCGGCCTTGTCCAGACTCCGGGTGTCCGTTGTATGTGAATTCGATAGGATCGGTGGTGGATGCGCTTGCCATGTCAAACCCCAGCCGGAAGAATCGCTCCCCTCCGGACAACGAGCAATCTAGGCCACTCATCCTTCTGGTTGTAACAGCCGGAATATTGGTCGCTATCTTGGTCCAAACTTAGCACAGGACATCGAGTCTGTTCCGGGGCGACGCGTCGTACCTCTCTACCGCCGGTTGTAAGTAATCTCCATTCCGTTAAAACAGCAGTCTTCGGGGACATTATACGTAATTAGGTATTCATAGGAAGCTGGCTGTCACAAGAATTCGCATAATACTCCCGCTTACGGGAAAGCGGCTCACCCCTTTGGTTAGGTGAGCCCATCGTAGCTCGTGTTCTCGGCGATATAACACCGGCTACAAGGCTCCGTTACCTAGGTACCCGAAGGGGCAAAGCCTTCCGAAGTAATACGAGTTTGTATCTGAGGTATGAGGCAAGGAGAAAAGAGAAAAAGAAAAAAAAAATGTATTGCATGGATCTGTTTACAGGCCTCGACTTTCCCGCCTTGAATTTCACACCGCCATCGAAAAACATTCCCACGTCTTACCCCATTGTCATTTTGTGGCATTGAACTATGCTGGTGTCCCCTTCCCAACCTAATGACCGACCCACATGAGAGGCTTCACATCCGTATAGTTCGCAACATCTGCCAACGTCTTCTGTGTTCCCGGTGCTACAAGGGCGCTTTTCAGTCCCTGCACACTGCTGAACTGGAGCAAAGCGAGGATAATGTATGGAGAGTCGGTCCCATCCAAAGGGTTTTGCGCCGGAAACTGGGTCACCTCCCAGCCACTCATCCCATGGGGACCCCAAACCTCATCAATCATCGGCATATGTATGCCCATGTAGCTAATTTGCGGTGGCGGTGGTTATTCAGTATCCTTTCATATACAGGTAGGATGAATTACTGTGTTAACTCACTGTTGTAGATCAAACTTGGCTGGTTCACCAGATGGTGTTTTTGCTGGGTACGCGACCGCACAAAAAATTGGGTCCGACATGAGGGAGGCTGATGGTGATGGAGGGATAATGGAACAAATATGTTATAGATATCTGTGACTGGCACACATAAGACCCCTAAACACCTCTCCAATCGCGTATTATATAGAATCCAAGATACCCCTCGCATCATCGGACTGTGTCACTCGGCTATCTGCCCCTCGCTAATCAAGGCAAGGGACGAGAAGTTCATCTCGTGGTTCGGCCTTTGGTATTCGGCGCCAGCATCCTCGGTCATTTCGTAGTGAGAGGAAGCATAAGCCTCAGCTCGGACATTCACCACCGAGCCCCCCAGGACACCGCCATGTCGGTGGTGAGTCCGATGTCATACGGCCCATCCCGTTGGGAGATGGGCATTGGTCATCTTTCCGACGGTGGGCCGGGTTGGAGGGTCAGGATCAGGAGAAGGCAACTTAAAACCACCAGCCTTGCAATCTTAATCCAGTTCACGCTCTACTTCCCCGACTCCCGACATTGTACGAATATACCCTGTGATGGCTGCCCTGACTCATTCAAAAACTTGGGTATTGGCCCACAAGCCCACTGGCACGCCTTGCCTAACCGGACCCCAGCCAACGTTTACGCTCCAGCGTCGCCTATTACCAACTCTTAAGGACAATGAAGTCCTCGTCAAAACCCTCTTTCCTTCTAATGACCCCGCGCAGCGCATGCGGTCAAACTCGACCCCCTATGAATTCTGCTGCTAATGATCATCCGCTCAAGGTCTGAATTACAAATCTGCCACTTTTGCCCAGGATCTGCACGATGCAACCACCGACGGAGTAGACGTCTATTTTGATTCTGTCGGGGGGGAGATGTTGGACTTGATGCTACCGCGTATGGCCCGGTTTGGGCGCATTGCGGCCTGCGGTGCAATCTCGGGATACAACGCCGAGATGGCGCCCATGCGGAACTGGTTCCAGGTAGTGACAATGCGACTCCGAATCCAGGGTTTCATTGGTCTGGACTATTTGGATTCTGCCCAAGAAGCATTTGAAGTTTTGAAACGAGCCATTTTCCAGGGGAAAATGGTTCTCAACGGGGAGAGTGAAACCGTTATCTCAGCCAACGTCGAAGAGATACCAGGTGTTTGGCTGAAGCCGTTCGAAGGAGGCAATACTGGAAAGCTTATAACTCGCCTGTAGCAGATCCATCTCTCCTATTAAAGTAAAATAGGCATGGAAAAGAACGATTTGCTAAGATTTGATTCCCTGGCAGGAGGGAGCCATCGCTCTTCATGGCCTGGGTTTGGATCTACCGTATGTCCATCAACTGCTGGCTACTTCAGGCTTTACATATGATATATGGTACCGAACTCCTAGGGATTGGGTCGAAAGGGCTGGTAACGTTAAACAATATTCCATGCACCGCAGCGGTAGTCACTTCGCCAGTGCTCCTGATCTGTTGTTAGCTGATATTGGGCGGTTTTTCGGTAACGCGGAATTTTCTGGGACGAATATCTTCCACCACTACTAACAGTGATGGAATAGGATAAGTTCATTTCTTGCGTAATTTTAAATGTCTATTACAATTAATTATTTAAAGAATTCTCAAATTAAGGCTCTCCCTAGCCTGTCGCCGCGTTAATTCCAGCTAGATTGGTAGATGATATAGATCTGGTTTTCCGCACTCCGCGAATGTATTTAGTGACGTCAGAGATGCAATCTAAGACTGTCTTCTGCATATTATTAGAAACTTTACTCAACCGGGATACCGCCTCCAATGGTGAGAGCGATACAGCCGTTATAGATTAATCACGGTAGAATAGTACATTAAGATCTTATCCTAGAAGACGGGTGCGCGGGGGAAAATGTGATGTTTTTTTTTTTTTTTTACGTAGGGCGAATCTTTAAGAACAGCCTTAAAACACGAGCAGGCCCCATCCGACTTCCCTTGTAAAAAGGTTTATTCAGGCCAACGAACCTCTCAAGTTCATAACAACATTAATGGTTGACCCAGAATATGCAATGTTTGCTGATGCCAAGATGCCCTGCAGAGTGGGGCGTTACGAATTGAGTCACCAAACAGTTCTTTCAGGCTAGGGGTTGGTCTCTCCTGTCCAGGCATTGCATAGGCCAGGAAACGGTTTCTGCGGTCAACATAGCTTTTAATTTAGGTGCGTAGCTATGATGCGACCAGTCGCACAATTCTCGACCGCCTCGACCTTGGAACTGTTGCCTTGATGGTGGGAGAACTGGCCCGGTGCCCAATTGAGACCGAGAAGCTGCCGTTGCTGCCATGACGCCCGCAATCCCCGCAATTCCGTCCCACAGCCGGATGCTCTCGGATCACACTCTATGAAGTCATACATTTATCGTAGTACTTGGATGACTTCAAATCATTCAAAAGACTTGCAATAAAGATTTAATAAATATTATTATAATCTTGTCCACCTCAGATAGGTCCAAATGGCCGATTTCAATACATATCGTCTCAAGATATTTATTCATATCTTACACATCCTCCAGCTCCTCAGTGCGATAATTGTCCTTGGTATTACAGCCTGGGCAGTTCGAGGTACAAAGTCACTTACAGTTGTATACTCTCTTATTATTGTATGTATGCACTTGCTTCTTGGCTAGTACTGTACCCTTTCCTTTAGAATGCTAATAATATCAATTGCTAGGCCGCCTTGACACCAGTCTTCTATATTATCGCGATAAGTACAAGCTACCCTGGAAGACGACAGAGGTGGTATGTCGTGCCATGGATGCTATGTGATGGGGTTATCTCGTACCTGTGAGTATTGTATCTCATCTCTCATCCTTAAAACTAAACTTGGCGCCTGAACTGCTTATACTTAATTAGATGGCTTGTCTCGTTTGTTCTCCTAGCACTCAATTTCAATCATCAGAGCTGCCGCGTGATTCGCTGGAATGGGGAAATTGTGTGTAGTAGGAAGTACGCAGCAGAGGCCTTTAGCTTCATTGCCTTGTAAGTTTGTTACAAATAGCTTTTACAGCATTTCTTTTAACTATGAATTAGCTTTACAACGCTGCTTTCGCTCCATCTGGGGATAGTATATATTTATTTTTGGAAATCTGGCGGCGAGCGGACAACAGAGGAGTGGAGGTGTGGAGAGGGTAATTTATCTCAAAGGCCTCCCTCTCAGCCCTCGAGCCCTGTGTATGTTTAATACAAACCTTCAAAGCGGCAATCACAGTATCTGGCATAGTTTTACTGCCAAGAGCCGTCATCCTAATAATCACAAAAAAAGCACCTATTAGAGCCTGGACTCTCGACTCCTTCTTTCAAACTCCGAAGTATTTCTGTTGCCCACTTGCAAAACGCTTTCTTTGATCTCACAGCTTCATAATCCTGCCCACAGATCCCCCTTGCCTCCAAGGTCCGGTTATGTCCCACTTGCTGACGACCATCATTTACATCTGTGCTTCGAGGGGCTACATGGCCATCAGCATGACCAAGGATGGCGACAAGGGTCGCGCCTCTAGGTCCACTGTTATGCTGCTGGCAATATCTTGTTCCTGGGACCGAACGGTTTTCCGCCCAGCCATGTAAATGCCATACTTTATCCCGATTAGTATACTTTTGCAATCGCAGATGATACATGTGAAGATGAGGGATATAATATACCTAGTTCAATTACCTGCGCCAGACCTGTTGCCCCAAGTGGATGTCCCTTGGAAAGCAATGCACCACTAAGATTAACTATCTAGCCTAGAGAAGAAGTGCGGATTTTCGGGTACGTGATGGTACCGTTTTCTATTAGTTTCCGGGCTTCTCCATTCTGCCCAAGACCGAGGTCCCCCAACGCGCACATTTCATTAGTCGTAAACCCAAAAACCTCGACTATCTGGACATCTTCGGGTTTTTATAATTTACAGGTAATTAGTATAATATATTAAGTACTAAAGAACAAATAAGTTAAGTATTTATTAATACAAATAAGCTATATCAATTAACTTTTATTTTTTAAACTCAAGGTAATAACCTAGATTAAACATGAAGAACTGAAGGTAAACTAAATATATATATAAGAATAAGCATCCTTATATTCTTTACATAGCTATTAGTAGCTACCCTTCGGTAGGTTGACGTGAGAGCAGCCGGGTTTGAAGTTTGGCGAAATGGGTTATATGAGGTGAGAACATTTGGTGCCCTATATTCCCAGAAGGAAATGTCCTTATAATCAAGAAAAAAAAGAGGCTAGTGCTGGCGGATGTTTGGGATGAGCTAGACACCCAGGAGAGGAACTTTGTCTATAAAAAAGCTATTAGAATTCTTTCATTGGTCTTTATTTGACTCTGTGATACGGGCCAGCACAATACCCTCTATTCAAAAGAATAGACGACCATGACCCTGGTATGCCTTGAGTCAGCTATAGAGTGTCCCCTGTCAAGTGGAATCTCCATTGATAGGGAGATGGTCATGATTTTCGGGGAAGGTGCCATGTCCGCCTACGTGCCTTCCTTAAGGGCTCATAGTATATCATGGATGTAGCTTCTATAACTCCTGCATACCTACCTCCATAACAGTTTAAGATATATCAGAGACGGACCCTCTATAACTCTTTGTAGGCTATTGGAAATATGCTGAGCTTTGAACTACCAACCGTTCTCCAACAAATCCAGAGTATGCTAAGAGGACACCCAGATGTCGGGAAAGAGACCACCCAAAAGGGAAGGAAAAACGCAAGATACAACCCAGCCCTCGGGGGAAGATTATCAAATTTCAATTCTTGACCCTTGAAGTGCGAATATGAAGCTATTGAAGTTTGACACCAGTATATAGGACCACATGGTGTGGAGAACAGGGCTTCTAGTCCGCTCAGCCGTACTTAAGCACATTATAGCACGCGGCCAACTTCTTAATGCGCCCTGAGCTCTAAAAGTGGCGTTGATTTTGATGTTAGGGTGAGTTTGGGTGATATGGGCTTCTGCAGGAGATCTGCATCCAACATGCGAATAATTCAGCTTATGACCCACGAGGAATTTGTAGCGAGAGGGTGGCAGAGCCCCCCTCGACTTACTCACAATCTGGTCATGTTAGCTAGCATCGAGGAGTTGTGCATTACAACCCCCAAGAATCAGTCTTGTGAATCCGGCTAGATTCTGCCTCCCTCCATTACAACACTTCTTCTTATCTAGTTGACGAACCCTCGTCCGGTACATTACCCTTTACACCAGCGTTCCACGTGAAGTGATGACAAGCATACAGGACATGCTGAGGAGTATTGCAACGGGTTGGCGATAATGAGTGGAGCAGAGCACGGCCCTAGGCAAAGGTTTCCCGACTTGAATGCTAGGCAACGTCATGTACCAAGACCGGAGACAACCTGAAATGGAAAATGGTTGGTCATTTCTAATATCCCCAAGGGGCAAAGTCGTCGTGGGATTGGACAATGGTCCGGCATGAGAGAACTGAAACTTTACCTTGTTCCGGACGAGCCTGTCGCCTGCTCCCACCCCGTTTGATTAGTGCTCACTATTCGCCACACTACCAAGAGGTGAGCGAGAGTGGTGGAGTGCTGAAGCTAACGTTCCCCCTCTAAGTCACGCAAGCCTCTACTCAAGGTGGCCTGAATCTCCAATTCTTATTGATCGCTAGTCCACGTCGGCTCATCATTTTATCGTTACTGCAACACATCCATCTTTTGCAACTGGAACAATTACTTCTTTCGGGATAATGGCTTCAAAGCCCCAATTCGGTATTACCTGGAAGACATGTCGCCGAATAGTGCGGAGGTGCGATAGAACCCTGCATATGTGCATCAGGTGCCATCGGCGCGGCGTACAATGCGAGGTTTACACTCTACGTTGGGTCGGCCTGGCAGCTAGGGGAAACATGGCCGGTCGGACATACCAGACCGCTACTCTAACATTGCGATTTCCTTGTCAGCAAAGCCAGAGTGTTTTATAAGTAACAGATTGTGCAGAATCCAAGCGTCGTCCATGGAAGGCGGGTCATCACTGTTGACAGTGATTCTGATCCCTGCATCGAACAGAAGGCGCATCTTTGGTCCGAGGTCGGCGTAAGTCTGATATCGCATGTATGCCCACGGGCAGATTGTCATATCTATCTCGCTTCAGGATCCGATCCACCAGCTCTGGTTTATCGGCAGTGTTGAGGCCATGATCGATTCTATCAGCCCCATTTCCGCCAATCTCGGAGCGACTTGTCGGATATGCCCCTGGATATTGTCCTGCCTCACATCGCAATGCATCGTGATCCGGAAGCCATCCCGTCGGGCCAGTGAGAACCCCTCCTGAAATAGTAAAGGAGGTCGATGGTATTCGTTTGAATCAAGTCCAATGCCGGTAGTCATGTCGCGATAGAGCAGCGCAGCCTTGTAATGATCCATTGCGTCCTCGGTGGACAGATCGCGTAGTAAACACATAATCCATGAAGAACGGACCCAATTATTTTTGTCATGCTTTGAATCTTCTTTCAGTGTCTGAGAGGGCATTACTACGTTGAGCTCACTCTGGGCTTTTATCTGAGCCTCCTTGAAGCCTCCCATCATAACATCCCAGGCAATACCTCGGCTTGTAAGACCTCACAGTACCGGACATTCATGGTTGCAACATGCTCGGAGTAGTTCATTGCCAGGTGAACGTAATTCTGTTTGGTTTTTAACGTGTCAAATGCTCCGTAGTATGAATCGAAGAAGAATTCACGCTCCTTATCTTCAGTCTTGGGTTCCGCGCCGTGCATGGCATATCTCAGCTCCTCCATACTGGGTAGTTCCGGACTCTTGCCAAATTTGACCTCGAGGCCGCTTCTCTGCGCCAGCTTTCATCTCAGCTCAGGGGTCAGAGTCCCTTCAATATGCACATGAAGTCCGGCTTTAGGAATGTCGCGCACAAACTCGTCATTAGTGGCCACAAGGTCTTCTCTGAGCTTCCTGCGAAGCTTCCTGGGAAGCGCGTTGTCGATACCTATGGTAATTGTATTAATAGCTATTGGCGTTTCTAGGCAGTCGTGCTGGCCGTAGACGTTTCGAAATTAGAAGCTGTCGTGTGAAATCTAGATGTGCGAGAAAACCCGTTTAAGTAGCTCACACGAATGTCACCCCTAGTTTCCCCTTCGTATAGAAAGAACTTATAGACGTATTCTTAGTGACTTGGAGTAGTAGACGGCTATTTACATTTATTGCCTTGTGACGATGCCTAAAGTAGTAGATGTCTCAGTTTCGATAGAGATTCTCAGGCTTTGGCGTCGCCTTTCCGAAGCCAGCGAGAATCTGAGTCGCGAGAGGAGAATTAGTGTTCCCTGTCGTCATTCATAAACGAGTCAAAATTTCAGCTACCCACAGGGTGTGGGGTCATCTAAGGCAACCTATACCGATGGCGTATTTTTTCAGACTACCAAGCTATCCAAGAAGGGCATGGCGGCTATTGAAGACTCTTGATTGGCATCTAAATACTCCTTCTACAGTCCACGACCGATCATTGAATAGGACATGCAAGGCATCGGCGGTTACGGCAAAGATTATCTAACCTGCGAGGGGCATATTATATCGGACAAGACAATCAGCAACCACAAACAGTGTAGTTAGAAAACATATTTCTATCTCATCAATCCGGAGGGTGGCTATTCGAAGTGCTCAACTTCGAGCGATTGACCTCCTGTTTATCATTGCGTCTCACTTAGTGGCTGATGAAGGGAACCCAATCAGGTGTTCAGCTAAGATGGTGAATGCGGTGGGGTGCACAATCCACGGCGATTCTCACTAAGCTTCTCACTTAGTCTATTGCGCACTCACCCTTTCTCAGCCAAGTCCCGCGATGCTAAAGATGCGCTCACCCTAAACTCACCCTGGCGGCAGCCACCTGACTATTGTCTCCACGAAAGCCATGTATTAAACATGGTCAAATTGAAATGAGCTCTCATTAACCTTTTCCCCTTCCCAAGACTAGGCGACAGTCTTCACCGCACAGGTATCGCATTCAACCGCTACTCAACCTCTTTCTGCCCCCCTTGGGACCAACTCATCCTTTGCAATCAAATTCACTCGTTACATTCACGATTAATCGGCAGAGCTATCCTACTGGCTTGCCCCGAATGAGAGTCACAACGTGTTTGGTTACTTGAAGTGGTCATATAGGAGCGTCAAGTTTGTCGGTCTGACTGCCTAGAGTAGGCAAAATGGGGTTATAGACAACCACAACTTGAGGGAAATTTACTAAGCTTTTATTGTCATTAAAAAGAGCTTTACTTTAAGATTCTAGATTTACTACTATTATATTTTTAATACATTTTATTAAATTTATATATAGAATTAAAACTTAATTACTGAGAATAGATACTATCTGGTAATTAGATTAAATTAGTCATAGTTAATCTATTAACTATATTCCAATTAGAAATAATAGAAATTATTAAATAAATATTTCACCTAGATATTAGAAGTAGCCTAATAATTACTAAAATTAGACAAAAAGCTCTATCTACTATTTTCTATGCTGTATATCTATATAAATTTATTTAATAATTATTAATAATTACTAGTCTTATTATATCTAAGAGCTATTTCTTAAATTTATCTTATTTAACTACCATTAAGTAGTTTTAAGTGCAGTAGCGGAAGCGTGGACAATCGATCTCGGCTTCTTACATGAGGTTTTAAACGCCGTTCGTGGAGGCTATCGGGCCCTACCGTGTCGGACTTCGCCTCCGTCCCTAGTCTCGGTTCTAGGACATGCGGATGAAGCATCTGATCCCGCGATTCCAGGAAATCATTAACATAGCTAGCCTTCTGGATCTAGCCTACCTTCACTTGGTCGAGTCACGAGTTCATGAGGCGCAAGACTACGGGAAGAGCAAAAGTGAAACACTAGACTGAGCGTACAAGTGTTGGAACGGGCCATTTCTTATTGCAGGTGGGTATGGGCCTGCAGAGATACGGAGGCTTGTTGATGAGCAGTATCCAGATAAAGATGTCATCGCGATCTTTGGAAGATATTTTATTTCGAACCCGGATATTATGTATAGGATAAAGGAGGCCTGGAGTTTGCGCTGTACAACCGGGAGACGTTTTATACTAGGACGGCCGGGGGTATGTGGATTATCCATTATATGACCTAAAATTATATTTAACCTTGACAATGAGTCACGGAAAAGTTAGCTAAGTTGAGCTGTAAAGTGGCATAGCCTTTCTGACTTTTATGAGTGCAATTTCCCGTCGCCGCTAGTGCAGTTTCACCAAGCTCTAAATATTGGCGATTCCTCCACATCTTAAAATTCGACGGCCCCTTGCTGTGAAATCTTCACCGAATCGAGCCTCAGTATTTATAATCCTTGGCCATTTCAGTTGACAAATCTAGGCAATCAAGATCATGCGATTCCAATCTCTCCTTTCATCATTCCTCTTCCCGGTTTGTCCGAAGTTTATCGGGATCACAGCGTGCGGCGATATCGTGTTTCCAGACGGGTACGTGTATGGAGCATGGAAGCAAAAGCAGTGGGATTCCCTATGGAAACACAGGGATCTTCTCTGCTCGACCCTACACCAAGGCCCGTACGAGTACGACCAAACCATTGAGAACGTGCGGATTCAAGTACAAGTTGACAACAAATTTGCGACTGACCACTGTTATCACGCGCTAGAGAGAATCATCGAGAAGTGTTTTGACAGCGCACGTAGGCGCGATACGGCATCGCCTCGTGGGTCTTGGTCCTCAGATTATGGGACGGTTCATGAATTTTATGAGATAGAGATAGTCAATATGGAAGGGTGGTGCCCGAATACTGAGAAACTTTACCAGGATTGTATTGGTTCTAGTATTTAAGCGTGCCCTGAAACTTTGAAGCTATTTTCAGGCTCTGTTCAGTGTGTTCAATGTGTTACAACACTAGAATGTTGTCGGGACTTGAATGGCTGGTTGTGTGGCTCCTACCAGGGCAATAGACTTTGCCAGAATTGCGGTGAGTGAGTGCATGGATTTTGCACCATGAGATCTTTTTCCTCAAACATAAGGGATTTGGTAACTGACATAATAGAAAGAAGCCTCCAGTACATCTAATAATTTTAGCCAAGGAAGAGGCTTGGAAGGAGTACGTACGTCAGGCGGCGCCTCGTTTAGGTCAGATGACGCTAGGTTGATTATGTAAGTACTTAGCCCGTCATCTGACTCCATGTATTATTTACCAGTCAGTAGACCTCGCCAAAACGCGGGTTGGGTTGGGTTTTCACTTTTTGGGCCCGCCCATGGGTTACCCAAGACGGGTTTTGGGTGTCACAAACCCGCCCATGGGTTCTTGGCCGAAAATACTTAAAGTTAGCATAATTTTGCATAATCAAGATTAGTCATGGCTTATATTTTTAATAATTTATCTGTGTAACATATTTCCTAACAAGTTCTCAGAGAGAAACTAGATTAAAATATATATATATTCCCCTTATCTTTCATACCTACTTGCTGTGTGCACTATAAACTAACCAAATTCCCCACAAACGCCATAATTAAGAGAACGTATATTATTAAAGAGGGTCCTTATACCTTTTAATATTGTCAGAGAATCAGGCAGCTGTCAGCCAATGGATCTGCTGTGCCGCAGCTAGCGCTGTTACACCTAATAGCTATGTTAGCCTCCTTACGCAGTAGTGTATTACTGCGAGGTGAGCGTGGTGTGGGAGACAGCGTGATACCGCAGTATGTATTGGTAGGGGGGTTCTGGTGGTAGAACTAACCGCTGAGTTGCTCTCCTCAGCAACTCTGCGGTGACTAAATACATTGTGCGGGTCGTGGGTCACGTGCCCCCGCACGTGATCGCCCGCAACCCTGTATCTGCGGTATTGATCCTAACAATTCGCCCCCTTCTTCTAAAGGGCGGTGACCTGGTGCCTTGCTGTATCCTTGCCTTCTATGTCACTGATTGTAGCCTTCCAGAATCTGTGAGAGATTTTTTAGTCTCATACCAGGTTGGCACGGCATAGTTTGATTAGTTGGTCACTGTGATCATGCCTTGAATCTGTACTATATCTTAGTATAGCTTTAATCTTTCCCAATGCAGGGGTTCTCTTAAGTGCCTGTTCTGGTAGCATGCCGCTGTCAGAGAATCAGGCAGCTGTTAGCCAATGAACCTACTGTGCCGCAGCTAGCATTGTTACACCTACAGGAATACAATGTTCTGCTATCATAGCAATACAGCTGTATCAGTATGATGCCAAGAAATACAAGCATAGGGCAAGTATGCTAGACATACTTTGACTATGTTGGGAACATAGGCCTTGCTATACTACACATATAAAGGCTATAAAGGAATATAGTATAAATATAATAAATTATATATATATAAACATAGTTATTATTATATATAGAACTAGCTTACCATGTTAAATCTTCAGTAACTAATATAGCCTACCTTTTAAATTACTAATACTTTACATATTTTATATTATTTCTCTTTATTATTAATAAAATATCTTAAAATCTTTGATCTTTCTTAGATTCTTAAGAAAAAATAACAGGCCTTATTTAATAATTTAACACCCTTATAATAATTAAGAGAAAATAACCATCTATTAAAATAATTTTAATTATAATTATTTTTAGCAGTGATGCTTTCTGAGAATCTAGAAAAAAATTTATTAAATTTAGAGTCTAAGTTACCCAGCTCCACACGCAACTAGTCTTTTAATTATTTAAAAAAATTAAAATAAATAAAGCTAAAATATTTAAAGATAAATAATTAATCCTGTGATAATATTTAATATTTATAAATATATATATATATATATTAATAACTAATAAAAGCAATAAAGTTATATTTATAGAAACCTATTTTAAAGAACCAGCTTTTAATTAATTTAAATTTTTTATATATAAATATTAGAATATTTTATATAATCAGAGATAATAAATTACTCAAGATATATTTATTAGCTTTACTAAATTTAAGAAATAAATTAATATAGCTTTTAAAAACCTAAATATTAAATAAATTATTAAATAAAGAATATACACACTATACCAAGAAAAAATAATTATTAAAAAATTTATTATAAAGTTCCATTAAATTATCTTTAACCTGGTACAAAATAATACTATACTTTAAATATAATTTTATTAATATCTTTATAAAAATATTAAAGATAAATTAATATATTAAAAAATACCTTCTAAAACCCTTAACAAGCTAATTAATTAAGTATTAAAAGTTAAAAACTAACTTCTAGATTATTACTACTAGAATCAAGAAAAAAAATAAAATCATAGAAAAACTAATAAATAAGATAGAGATAAAGATATTAAAATATAATTAAATATTATTTTTAATAAAAATAAGAATAAGCAGCATCTATAAACAAATCAGAAGAAAAAATCTAATAAAAATTATTATAATTATAAAAAATCTGAACACCTAAGATAGAATTATAAAAAAAAATTAAAAAATAATAAATTAATTACCTAGTATTCACAGCTTGCTGCTGCCTGGATAATAATTAAATTAATTAAAAAATTTATAATTAATATTAAATAAATTAATATAATTAATACTTACACGGAGAGCAGTATTAAATTTAATAATATAAATTATATAATTACCTAAATAATTAAAAAAATATTTATAAAAAAAAAGAAATAGCAAGCAAGAGAATAGATTAGATAAAAAAAAAAAAAGATCTAAAAAAAGCTGCAAGAAAATAATATATCTATAATAATAAAAAAAATTTTTAAAAATTTTATTAAAAGTATCAAGAACTCCCTGAGCTGAGTAACTATTTTAAAAAATTAATTATATATAAAGTTTAAAAAAAATAGGCTACTTAAAATAAAAATTTATTATAAAATAACATGCCTTGTGTTATAGGTTCTACCTCAATCGTACGAACCGATGATAGGACTCGACTTGCACTCAATCGAGCACTAGCGCTTGTCAAGGTGGTGAGGCTTTCATCTCCTTCACCAAATCATATTCCCCCTGAATTCCTGCTTCTTAGCAATTCCTTCTGTACATACAGCATAGCTAGATTAGTTTAATTTATTTTTATCCCATAACATTAGGAATTGCTCATTTATTAAATAGTTATAGAAATTATAAGGTTCCCTAGAATAATACAAGAGAAAACATCAGCTCTCTTAGAAGTTTTAGAGGAACTTTATATAAAAATGCATATATAAAAGACTTAATTTAAAGAGTAGAATAATGTTCTGCAAGAGGAATTATATAAGATATAAGAAATATTATAATTTTATATGCCTTAAATATCTTCTAAAGTATCACTCCCATCTCCTGTGCTAGTTATTTATTAACCATGTCTATAATACCCAGATGTTAAACTATTTATAGAAAATAACTTAAGAGATTACCACCTCTTCTATATAAATCTATGTATGAAATTCGCCATTGATGCCATGTGTTATATAATTAAAGAAGAATAGGTTTATTATACTTATAGTAGATTACATGGGAAAGCTAGTTAATATATTCTATTCTAGTTATTAGCCCAGTAATTATCTGAAGTAACTATATAATAAAAAGACTTTATAAAAACCCTTAACAAAGCCTTTAATAACCTAGATTAATAAAGAAAGGCCCTTGTACAAGTAAATATAATAAAACAGAGAAGGAAGGAGCTAGAAGAATTTTTAAATAAATTTAATAAAGCATTATTAAATACCGGAGGTCTCACATGGCAGAATATATAAAAAAAGACTTTACTAGACATAGCTATTAATTAGTAAATCTTGTAAAAAATAATTAATGTATCCCAAGCTAGTTTATACAAGAACTATTATAATTAATTATAAAGAATTAACCATGATATATAATGTGTTGCATATATTAGCAAAGAAGAATAACATGCAAGCTGTATTCTAACCCATCTTATAAATAATAATAATTAATAATATATAAAACAGATTAGTGCTAATATTATAAATTAGGAACCTATATTTGCTTAGATAATTATATTATAATAAAAAATAATAGCCCTCTGTATGTCTGCCTTATCTGTGAAATCTGGAAAAAAAGTAAAATAAGTCAGCACTGAGATCAGAGATTAAAGAAAAAAAGAGGGAGCATGTATTTACTATAATAGAAGAACCTACTTTATATAAAAATATTATTTAAGAAGCCTGCTACTCTCTAAAAAAATAGCCCTTATTTAATTATCTAAAGAAGAGAATAAAGGAACAGATTTAAATTTAGGAAAAAAATAAACTCTATATAAAATCATGCATGGGGGAAGAGAAAAGAGCTAGTAACTAGTAATAAAATAAAGAATTATTTATTATTACTAAATTTATATAAAAAATTATTAAACTTACCACCCTTCTTGGTCCATTTAATTATTAGTAAAAAATATATAACATGTATAATGATAGATACTGAATATCTTATATATAAAGTAATCAGCAAGTTATTTATCAGATAATATAATATTTCTATATATAAAATTTTGTTTTAAATAATAAAAAAAGTACTTGAGAGAACAGGGACCCTGAATTAAATTATATATATATAACTAGAGTTAAATATACACATAGAAAAAAAAACCTGCTTCTATATTATGCCTGATTATTTAAAATATAATCTTATTTTAGGCCTATTATAACTAAATAAGTAACAAGGCAACCTAGATATAAGAAAAGATTAACTGTCCCTGTATATAATTTATATAGTAATCTATAATAAGTCAAGACAGTCTAAGAAAAAATTATATCTAGCTATAATATCCTTTCAGGCTATACAGGCTTATAAATAATATATAAGAAGAAAAATAAGTCAGCTTGAGATATTTAGTATAATACTTAATAATATTTAAGCAGTACTAGTATAGAAGAGGGTAATTAATTTATATATAAAACTCCCATTGTATTATCATGAATTTTTTTTTTTATTTAAATTAAATAATGCTAAAGAGTTACCTTCTTATAGGGGCAAGAGAGTTGACCATGAGATTAAATTTATATATATAAAAAAAGAAAAGAAACCAGAGATCCCCTGGGAACCCCTGTATTTAATAATTAAAAAAAAACTCCTAGTTCTATATAAAGAACTTACTGAACTGCTTATTAAAAATTATATTTAAATAAGCTACTTATCAGCAGCAGCCCCTGTACTCTTTATATATAAATTAAAAGAAGACTTATGGTTTTATGTGGATTATTAGATCTTAAATAAGATTATATAAAAAAATTATTATTCTTTGCCCCTTATTAACAAGACACTTACTTAGATAAGTTAATATATATAGTTTATAAAACTAAATATTACAGCTATCTTTTATAAGCTGCAAATAATAAAGAACTAAGAATAAATAACTACCTTTCATATATAATATAATTTATATAAATAACTAGTTACACTCTTTGGTCTAGTAAATGCCCCCTCTATTTTTTAAAAATATATTAACTGGGCTCTAAGAGAGTATTTAAATAAATTCTACTCTATTTATATAAATAATATTATAATTTACACTAATAGCACTCTGGAAAAACATAGAGAATATATATAAAAAATTTTATAAAAATTAGAAGATATAGGGTTTTACCTGGATATTAATAAATATAAATTTAAAAAGAAGAAAGTAAAATATCTGGGCTATATTATATATACTGAAAAAGATATTATAATAAATCTAGAAAAAATCTAAGCTATTATTAAATAAAAATTACTAATTATAGTAAAAAGCATCTGCCAGTTTCTAGGGTTTACTAATTTCTACTAGCAGTTTATAAATAGGTTCTCTAAGATTATATATCTATTAATAGAGCTTATAAAAAAAGAAGCTGAGTTTAACTAAATTACTAAATATAAAAAGAGCTTTTACTAGTTAAAGAAATTATTTATTACTATTTTAATCTTGGCCTCTTTTAATCCTAAATATATAATAATTCTAGAAGCAGACTCTTTTAGATATAATATTAAAAGAGTTTTATTTTAAGTTAATAATTAAAATAATATATATTTCTATAATTATTTCTTAAAAAGAAATACACCTGCAGAGTATAATTATAAAATCTATAATAAAAAGCTACTAGCCATTATATGCTGCCTGGAAGCTTGGGACTTAGAACTTTAATTAATAAAAAAATTTATAATTTTTACTAATTATAAAAACTTAGAGTATTTTTTTATATTATACAGACTGATTAAATATTATGTATAATAATCCCTGTTTTTTAGCTAGTTTAACTTTAAGCTTAATTATATAAAAGAAAGCAGTAATAAATAAGCTAATATATTATTAAAAAGAGACCAGGATTAACTAAAATTAAATAATAAAAAAATATAATCTTATATATTCCAGCTAATTACTAATAACTAAATTATAATATTAATTTAGTTAGAATTAGGCACAGCTCTAGCTAAATTCTAGATTATATAAAATACAGCTAGATAAAATAATATAAATTATATTAATATACAGGACTATTTAAAAAAAAAAAAAAAGTTTTCTCTTTAACTCCAGCTCAAGGTCTCCCCAGCTAAGTATATTTTAAATAAATAGAGAAATATCCTTTTTCAAGAATAGTAATAAATCCTGTTTTTAAAATCTCTGCATATAAATCTAATTTAGAAGACTTATAATAATATTATAACAGGCCACCCAGGGAGAGAGATAATATATATATTAATTAATTAAAAATACTTCTGACTACTGATGTCACAGGATATTTAAAGATTTATATAAAATTATAACACCTGTAGAAAAATAAAAGCCTGGAGAGACTAGAAAAAAGAGTTACTAAAATTTTTACTAGTATTAAAGTATTTTTAATAAAATTTATTAATAAATTTTATTACAGGCCTACCAATAAGTAATAAGTATATAAATATTTTTATAGTAACTAATTAATTAACAAAGAAGATTATTCTAGAAGAAATAGCTAAAACCACCTTGAAACAAGTTACTTAGATACTTATATATAAAATAATTAATAAATATGGTTTTTTTAACTTAATTATCTTAGATTATAATCTATAATTTATAAGCAAAACCTAGACACAGATCTATAATTTAATAAAAATTACTTAGTATTTCTCTACTACTTATTATTCTTAGATAGATAATTTAATAAAAAAAATTAATATAATAATTAAAACCTACCTGTACATGTATATAAGATATAATTAATAAAATTAGAATCAGCTTCTCTCTCTTGTAGAATTAATAATTAATTACTATATATTAGCTAGCACAGGAGTATTTCTTTTCTTTTTAATTTATAAATATAATCTATTACTATTTCCAAACCTCAAAATCTTATTTAATTTAAAAGATGGAATTAAAACCACCATGCAAGTAAGAGAGAATATTATATAAAAAATATTAATAGCACTAGACTAGGCCTAGGTTTTAATAATTTATATTTAACAGGCTTCTAAGCTGTAAATAAATAAAATAAGGAGCCTAGCCCCTATTTATTAAATTAGAGATAAAATATAACTATATTTTAAAAATATATGTACAGACCAGTTCTTAAAGAAGCTAGACTAGAAAAATATAAAATATAAAATTATTAAGCTTATAGGCTCACATGCTATATATTTAAATATTTTAAAGAAAATTTATCCTACTTTTTATATAAATCTTTTTTATTTAATTATATTAAATTTATTATTATCTTAGGCCCAGGATAACTACCAACCCCCTATAGAGCTAATTAATAAGATAAAAAAGTACTTAATTAAAAAGATTCTAGATGAGGACTATACAGGACATAGGAGAAACTTTTAATTACTATATTTAATAAAATAAATTAATTATATAAAGCTTTTATAGGAATCAGTAAGTTCTCTCCAGAATATAAAAATTTTAAAAGATTAATTTATCTAGAAAAGAAATTAATTATAAAAAGAAGAAAGAAAAATATACAGCAGAAAGATTTATCTATATTTAATAAAAATAAAAAAAAAAAAAAAAAAAGATAATAAAAATTAACTAAGCATGCACAGAGCACAAGAATCTAGCTATATAATAAAAAAATAAAAGAAGAACTAGCCCAACCCGCCTGTATAGGGACCTCTTAATTCTCTATCTTCTTAATAGCAGCATGGGGCAGAGCAGCTATATTAAATAAAATATATTTAGTCTTATTATAAGTAGCATATAAATAGTAGGTTGCATGGTCCTTTTACTTACAGCCTGCATAAATACTCTTTTAATAGCTAGATAAATAAACAGTCTCCTAGAATATAGTCTTAGTATTATAAATACAGGGCATGGGCTTATAAATATTATAAAAAATAAATAAAACAGTATTTACATATAACTGACAAGTAATTTTTATCTACTATTATTAGCAGAGATTAATATTATACAGGAAGTAGAACTTACCTGGGTAACTAATAAAAAATTTTTTTATATAATAAACTTATAAAATAGAAACCTCTATACTTTCTTTTAATTAATAATATAATATACCTTGAACAGAGTCTTATTCCCCAACTTAGTAAATTAAATAATAATATACTTTATTTTATTGAAGTTAAAGGTGCTCACAGGCTTAGTAAATTAATTATAATAAGTTTTAGTAAGGGCCATAGTAATAAAATTATACATGCGCCTTTTACCAGCATGGATAAGAATAGATTCTTAATTATCAGATATAGTGGAGCTATTATATACTAAACTCTTAAAATATTAACACAGATAATATAAGAGAAAGAGAAGAAGGAAATTTACTATATAAGATACTGTTTTAAATCTAATAAAGAAGAGTCTGAGAAAAATTATCTTTAAAAAAAGGAAAGAGAGCTTTATTTATATTTAAGAGCCACAAGCCTGGACCTGGCTAAATTTACAGTAAATAAAAGTAAATATACTTAAATCCTCTCACCTGCATGAAAGGGCAGGCAAACCCCTTTATATAGGCAGGTGAATGAAGTCTTAGATAGTGAATAATTTTTTAAAGGGGTTCTTTATTTACTGGCCCTCTCCTCTCCATTACACAGATAAGGACAGGCATATTATGGCAATAATATACAGCGCTGCTTAATACTGGGAGACAAGATAACCCCCCAACTTTATTCTTTATAATAGAGGAGGGGGGTATGTTATAGATTCTACCTCAATCATATAAACTAATGATAGGACTTGACTTGCACTCAATTGAGTACTAGTGCTTGTCAAGGTGGTGAGGCTTTCATCTCCTTCACCAAATCATATTCCCCCTGAATTCCTGCTCCTTAGCAATTCCTTCTGTACGTACGGCATAGCTAGATTAGTTTAATCTATGTTTATCCTATAACACCTTGGAATAGCCAAGAAGATTATTAATTATTTAATAAAAATAAAAATAATAATAATAATAATAATAATAATAATAATAATAATAATAAAATCTTTAAATTAATTAATAAGTTTCCTAAGCTAGTATTCTGAGATAATAATAAAAAAATAATAACTTTAATTAATCTAGATTAAGAATAAATAAAAGCTTTATAAAATAAAATAAACTATAAATATAACTCTAAATTTAAAAATATATTTTAAAAATTAACCTATGCACTTGCACACCTGTAAGAATAATATACTAGAAATAAATTTATTAAACTTAGTAAGATTATATTAATATATATAATAAATATAGAGATTAAATATTTTATAAATATTCTATATATAAAAAAATTAACCTTACACTTGCAGAAGAATATAAACAAGTTTTAATATTAAAAAAAACTTAGTTTTATAATAAAATTATAAATTATATAAAAAATTATACTTACAAGTATTACCCCAGTTTAAATTAATATTAATATGTAAGTACATACTAGAGCTTCTGCTATAATAACAGATATAATCTTAATATTAAAAATAAAATATATTATAATTAGTGGCCACAAGCACCAAGGATTTTAATAATATTATATTATAAATACTTTATAAATAAGAAAAATTATAAATATATATATAAGGAAATTACTTATCTAAACCATATATAACTTAAAGCTAGGAAGTACTAAGTCAAGGACTATACTTTATATAATAATTAATTTAAAAAATATCCAAAGATTTAAAAAAAATACTTTAAAATAAAAAGTTAATATTATAATTAATATTAAGAACATGTGCAACTAGTAGCTATTATTAATAAAATTATTAATAATTACTTAATTACAGTATTTATAATAATTAAAGAGATATTAGCCTAATTAATAATTAATTCTAGAGTATTAGAAAACTTTATTAGTAAAGAATTTATTAATAAATATAATATTACTATAAAGCTAGACAGAAACATCAGAATAATTTAGAAAATTAATAAAGAAATATTTTATTAAAAACTTAGAATAAAGACTCAGCTAATATAAGTTAAATTAAATAATTATAAACAGTTATTAATTTTTAAAACCACACTAGTATAAGAGCTGTATAATATTATATTTAGAATGGACTAGTTATAAAATAAAAAACTACTTATTAAATAGGTAAAAAAGATTATTAATATATAAGAAAAGATTCTTAGAATAATAGAATAATAAATGCTAATGTAGATTAATTATATAAAAGAAAAATTAGGGAAACTCTCTAATCAGGAGTAATTAAAGATAGTGTTAATTTAAAAAAAAAAATTAATAATAAAAAAACCAGTATAATTATATAAGAGTTATAACTAAAGTCATAAAAGCTTTACAAGTAAGAATTAAATAAAATATTTAAATAATTACTAAAAAAGTATCAGGAATTTATAAGATTATTTATAAAATTAAAATACTAAATATCTAAATATCTAGATAAATATTAAGCAAGAATTTTATTAATATTTAATATAAAAATACTGCAAGTCAAGCAAAGGTAAAAATTATAAGATAAGTTATAACTTAATAAGAAATTTATAATTAAATTTAAAGAAGCTAGATTTATCTGAGAAAAATAAGAAAAATACTTATATTAAATAATATATATATTAAAGAAAAATAATAAGAAAAGACTTATTATTAATTATTAACTACTTAATATTATTATTATTAATAATACTAATAAAGCATTATATATAGAATAAAAGAGAGACTTATTACTTGGAGTAAAGCTTATTATAATTTTTAATTTAGAATAAAGTTACTTTAATCTTCTCATGGCTAAAGAAGATATTAAGAAAATAAGATTTTTTATAAACTTAGAACTATTTAAATAAATTATTATATTAATAGAACTTAAAAGACTACCTGCTAAATTTATAAAATATATAATATATATTTTAGAAAAATACTTAAATAATTTTATTATTTTTTTAAAAGACCCCGCAGAATACAACACACATATTAAAAAAATTATAAAGAAGTTAATAAATATAAAGCTTAGCCTAAATATTAAGAAATATTAATTTAATATTACTAAAATTAAATACCCAGGCATGATTTTTATACTAGAAGAACTCAAGATCTTGCTGGACAAGGTTACTTTAATTTTAAAATAATTAGAACTTACTAAGTTAAAGAAACTATAAAGATTTTTAAAAATTACAGAATATATTTACTAATTTTTAAAAAACTACTTCAAAGTTACCATGCTAATAATAATATTATTATAAAAAAAATAAACTATTTCTCTGGAATAATAAATAATAAAATATATTTAATAAATTTAAATAAATAATAATTAAAAAATTAATTATTTATATTTTTAATCCTGAACTATAGAGTTACATGAAAATTAATATATTTAAAAAAGTAATTAAACTAGTTTTAAATAAAAAAAATCTAATAAAAACCTATAAATAATTATTTTTTATTTAAGAAAAATAACACAGACTAAATAATAATATAATACACATAATAAAGAAGCACTTGCTATTATTAATAAATTTAAAAAATAAAGATATTATCTCTAAGAAGCAAAGTATAAGATTATTATTGCCAGAGAATCAGGCAGCTATCAGCCAATAAACTTACTGTGCCGCAGCGAGCGCTGTTACACCTACGGAAATATGATGTTCCGGTATCATAGCAATACGGTTGTATCAATACAATGCCAAGGAACACAAGCATAGGGCAAGTATGCTAGGCATACTCTGACTATGTTGGAAACATGTTACGACACTCCAGTCGCCTGAGGTGTCTAACTCTGTAATCTCCCTGTAAGCTGTCTAGCCTAATTGACTTCTTACCTGTTATGACCTGTATTCATGATTCACCATAAATATAATACAGCTTATAGTTTGATCAAGAGCCACCTTTACCACATATAATAAAGCTGTTACTTAAGTACAGTAGTTAAGGTTATTTAAGTTATTACCAAAGTAATAGTTAAGTAAATAACTTAGATTAAACGCGAAGAATTAAAAGATAAACTAGATACATGTACAAGAATAAGCATTCTTATATCCTTCATGTAGTTACCAGTAGCCACCGGTAGCTGGCTACTATCCTAGTAGCTGGCTACTATCTAGTAGGTTAGCTATCGTCCAGTAACTAGCTACTGCCCTTGGCGTTGGCTACTATCACATGATGCAGCGGTGTTTTCCGGTCATGACGCTCTCGTCAGTCATTAGTCTGATTGGCTCGTAAATGGTTGGCTGTCGAGTGCGTGCGCATCAGTGAGCTATACCGAATAGGGTTAGACTGTCAGGTCATAACAAGAAGTGTTGGGGCTCAGAAGCCGTTTTGACTCCGAATCTCCTAGCGGCGGTCGCCCACCTACGCTAAGCCTATCCCACAGGCCCTGGACAATCGTAGTATGGCTTTTTTGGGGTGTCATACAAAATTTTGGTGGCCAAGAGTACCATTATCTTGTACTTCAGGAATCAACACAGCTTAAAATTTTACAGCATGTACTACTGCCATTTAAAAATAAGATAGAGAAGCTTCAGAGTTATTGATTAATAAATAAGTTTATTATGTTGAGCGAAAGTTGGTTGGGGTTAGAATCCAAGTTTTCACGAGGTACCGGAAAGTGAGTTGTGATATATCCAAAAATATATAACATCATATATTAAGTTCAGGGTTAAACCACCAACACAAGAATTATTCAACTTATTACAATTTATTTATTATCCCATCAGTCCCATATTATTTCACGCCCAATCAATAATTCCGCAGAAGATATATAATATATTATTCAAACCAGAGCATCATGGAAAGCCAGATATTTGCAAAGATTCCCGAGTTACACATTATTATATGTTAATGATGTAGGCACGGTGTTTACCCCAAGGAGGTCCAAACATATTTGCGCAAGAAGCATTATATGACAACTCAAGATGCAAAGGTGGTTGCCAACACCATCAGTACATGGGAAGATGTGATCCAGGCCCCTAACCAGGTCCATATTCCCCATGAGTTAGAACACCCGATCCCCATCATTGAGGTCCATAAGAATGGAAGGCAGTGTCAGCGAGACCCCGCCAACTGCCAGTATACCGCCACGTACGTGGAGTCCATGCGAACCCATTGGCGCGAGGTTCACAAATGGACCCAGAATCCACGCCGGGGACGTGTTTGTGTCCGCGAGCAGCGGGAGAGGGAAATGGGCAACCCAAACGATATAAAAGCTTGCTGTTTTCCGTCTGTTGTTGAACCGCTGAGAGAGTACATCATGATTGAATTAACATCAATACTAGAAAATTTGGTGGTTTCTTGTGGGTATCGGTAGAGGAAGTTCTCGAAGACCTTTGTCTCATCCCACCCAAACCGCAGCCGACAGTAGTCGTACACTTTCTGACGATCCCACGTTATACACGCTGCAGGGGAGCAGTGTTCATGGATACAGCCAAGCGCGTGCCTAAATTCGTGGAGGATGACCCCTCGCATTTCTGACAGTGATGTCCCGAGGCTTATTCCAAGGTTCATTGTGAGGTGATACGTATAAGGCTGCTTTCCCTACTGTCGACCAACTTCCATCCCGCCTATCAAAGGATATACGGATATCAGCTTGCCCGTCACTAGAAAATTTGAACATGATATGGGCGTATTCCTCCCATTCTTTAGCAGTCTTCTCTACAATTTTGTGGAGCTGGGAGTCGCCCTCGAGAAACTCAACAGAGATGGCTCTGCCGTTCTCCCAAAAATTTGTAGAATCTACCGCCAGGCACAAGCATTTTGATTCGCAGTAATGGCCTAGAAGGGAGGAAGGTGTATGAGCGCTAGTAGATTGATTGGTCATATTGATTATTATGTCTTGTGTCAAGGTGAGCGCAAGGGAGCGACAGGGTGAGGGGCAATGATGAGAGAGCGACAGAACGGAGAATAGTCGTTTATTGTGGTCTAGGAGCAGGAATTTCGACATGGACTGGGGCTGGAATTAACTGCAGATATATTCCCCACGGCATTGCACACCGCAATTTTCGCAGAGACGGTTTTGCACCATTCGCACCAAGCGCAATCCATGTCAAAGTTGTGCTCCGAATGCCCCCGAGTCGCACAACAATCGGTAATCGTCGGACATGTAAACGGAATGAGACATCCCCTTCAAAGTAAGAAAAAACACAAGCTAAGTTCGTGCTAGGTTTCTTTTAGCAAATTTACTGTTAAATTCACTCGGAGACAAAACAAGCCCGAGAAGCTTGTGAGCTGCTCTCAAAGTACTGCCGAAGGGCCCCAAGCACTGGATCAATCCTTCAAGAATTGTATGGAAAGGATACAAAACCAGCTCCTGGGCCACCGTGAGTTTGCAATGAAAGTTTTATCCTGGATCACATTGTCCTGGAGGGCTTTGACAATTTCGGAGATTCAACACACACTTGCGATCCAAGAAGGCGATACATATTTTGACCCCGATGGCATCAGCGATCATCATGTAATTATATCAGTTTGTGCGGGGCTGGTAGAGGTAGGCACCCGGAGTCATGTCATTCGCCTTGTGCATTATACACTACAAGAATACTTTGAAGAGCACAGGGAAAGCTGGTTTACTGGTGGAGAGGCCGATAGTGTACCAGCGTGCTCACTGGATGCAAGAAAGTATGTATTCAGTATGCGATGTGGCTGTGAAGTGGATTCTGGGGGGTTACTGTTGCCCACACCAGGCTTGTGTCTTTAACAAGGAAAGCGGTTTATTTTATTGTGTTCAACATGTTACAGGGAGCCGAAACACGGTGTTAGGGTGTTACTTTTCCCGGGTTTTGGAGTATACATAGCTCAATATGGAAAATTTGGCTCTCCAACTTATGTTTTCTCCGATGAGAGATGTATGATAAATATTGAAACCTTAGTACCAGGACTGGTAGGAGTATATAAGCGTCGTTCAATGAGGCGTAAATATCGGGATATTTAAACGGCACCTAGTTAACGTAAACTTCACCCATGCCCCTCCAAGCGATCCTCGGCAAGGAGAGCTGGAACTGGGGGTTGGGGTGTCTAGGAAGAAAGACGGGCGAGTAGAATAACTGATGATCCGTATCTCCTGCATTGTGCAGCAGCGCCAGCCATATATAGTATAGAAACTTCTCTTTTTCTCCAATTTGTTAGTCCATAAAATGTATGCTTCGGAGTTATCCCAGCACAGAATACTAGAAGATCCTGACTAAGTTGATCTTCCTTCTCTAATTCATTGATAAGTCGAGAATGAGGCAGATGACTCGGATGGCTATCTTTTCAGTGGGACACTGCCGCCTGTTGAGATGGCTGTGACATAAATAACCCCATTCTCTTATCCTTCGACGCTTCAGCGCCCATATTATCCCCGCCACGACAAGGACTCGCTAGTCACTAGCTATGTTATGATTTTAATACGTGTTTGGCGAGTTCGTTTTGTCGGGCAAGTTCTATATAAACTTTCGAAGTGGTGGTCCAGACGCGTATGGCTGGAGTAATTCCAGTTAATTTCTTTTCCTATTACTAGAGCTGTGACGATACCCGGTGTTGCATCCGGAAATGGAGATATAGGACTGGTTTAAAACTACTGTTCTTTCCCAGCTTTCGTCTTGACAAGATCTGGTTCATAAAACATTCATAACAACATTTGGCAGTTAATTTATCGGTTTCCACTTTGTGTAGTTCCACTCAACTACCAAGAAAAAACTGTCGTATCAGGGAAATAGCTTTAGCGACAACATCAATCACCTTCTCGAAAACCCACTCGGCAGCTTTTTTGACCGCCACGATTCCCCGATAGGTGATCTCACATACCCCACGGATAAGGTCAAGGAAGGTTTCAAATGCAGAGTACGCATAGCTATTAGTCTCTGCAGCACAATTTATGAATCCAGCTGTCTGGGTGTCATTGAGATTAAGCATCCGCTGCATTTTCTGACCGAAATGTTTTAGCCACGCAGTCGTCTCGTCGATTTTGCGGTCTATTTTGGCCTTTGTCTCCCTCGCGATTCGATCAAGCTCCTCCGAAAGGCTCTCTTCCGTACCTTGGTGGACCTTGATCTTCTCAACCCTGTTATAGTATTCTTCAGCCACCTCAGCTGCATAATTCGCGTGCTCCTCGACGTGTTCTTGGACAATTTGTTTGGCTTCTTCTAGATTTTGTGGCCCATCAAGGAAGCTATAACGGTACCTGCATCGGGGTTAGATATTCCATCCGGAATTCACTCGGGTTTTGCTGTGGCTGGATCAGGTAAAAGAAAACGGGCTAGATTACTGCATACCGCATCCTGTCTCAGGCCCAGAGCTCAGATACCCGTGGGCTCTAACTTAGTTATTATTTCTTGGACTGAGTGCTAGCCACTTGGGCACGATGGGGACCCTTGAATTTCACATTTCAGCAGGGACCGCGTTCGTCGAGGTTGATATGTGTATAATGTGGCGACTTCTGCGTTTCGATATGGCGAAGATTTGAACTTTGCTGCTAATTGGAAGGCGTCAATATGTCATCCCTGTATCACCTTCCGTGGGAATTCGAAGCCATCGGTGTCTGTGTGAAAACAAACCGTGAAAGCCTATAGGCAGCGTGAGTCTTTTCGGGATCGAGTAAGGGATGCAACGACTGTGGAGCATTTTGGAACTTTGGTTCGCCCAGAGCACATCATGGTCCCACATAGAGGTAAGTGGGGCCACCGCCGGGGGGTTATTTTGTCAACCAATGATATGCAGAGTTGAAAGATGGAGCAACTTTGAGATTTCTAGCGAATCGGATTTGACGGGTCTGGCATATTGGTTTCTTGATCGGCGACCAACTTCCAACTCTCAGAGCTGATAACGGAATTCATAATATATCTCCTGTCTCTCATCTTAACCATGAGCTTTAGTGATCCGACTTTTCCTACCCAGCCATGGAGGTTCCTTCCCTCTATGCCGGTGATCAAGGATATGTCGACGATGCAACTGTACCGAGAAATACCTATCGAACGGTGATTCCGACCACATATCCGTTTAATTGCGTGGGGACTGTGCGTTTGGTCGCCCCACCTCCCGACTCCTGGGGTATGTATGCGGATATTGTGAAATACTATTACTTCATAGAGGGGAGGTCATTGAAAGAAGTGAAAGAAGTGATGGAGGATACGTATAATTTCCGAGCGTGGTCAGTTTAGTCTGTTTCCCTTCATCGTTCAGAACTAACCATTCCTGATTATCTAGCGTTGATATGTACAAGACAAAGTTCGCTGACTGGAACTTGACCAAGACCAAATCACATCATCAAAACCGATGAGTTATCGCAGGACCAACACTGCCGGAAAAATATCGCCAACTAGGTATCATCTTTCGAGCTATGAAATACTATGTCCTTGGCTGATTCGATCCTAAGATATGGGGCTGGAACGATCTCGGAGAATATCAGCGGCAAGACGGGAGAGGCCATAGGCGATCATTCGAAGAAATCAGGCGAACACTTGACTTAGCTTTGCGTGTACGGGCCATGCCGGAAGAGCAGAGCAATGCTCCTATTCGTCAATCCTTCCAGCTAATCATGAACTGTGCATCAAGGTTGCTGCCCGATGTTGTCGCGGAAGAACACCCTTTAGCTATCATCCAAATCTTTGCAATTTTTGGGATTCTTGTCTTCCAAGACCCGCAGATGTTGCTTTGACTCATACTCTGTCTCCGGTGCTGGGTACACCGCCAGAACTTTAATTCTTGGCATCCTCTTCATGTAATATTCCATCAATTATGGCAGTTCATCCAGTCCCAGCAATACGACGCGGCCCCCCTCCGCGGGCCGACGCAGGTGCTTTGTAAAGCAGCTGTTGATTGTCTCGTCGAAGGTTCGTGGGGTTACCAGTATTGCATAAACCCCCTGTTAGTCGAATACTTCACCCAGACAAATGCATACGAGGCCAATCAGAGAGACCGTCTTAGAACTGTATTCTGCTGCCAGTGTGGCTCCCACAGTGTTAATGATATTCAAGTCAGTCATGAAGCACTGCAATTCCTTTACTGGTGGCTCAAATATACTATGGATTTTCGGCCCAACCACCAACATACGATTTCTTATATCCTTGGGGAATCACTATCGCAGTGCGAACAACACAATGAGAGCTGTGCAGACAGACCATGCTGATTAGCTGCTAGGGGTCTCTATTCAATACACGAGGCGTGGGCAAAGATGCAAATGGACGGTGGCCAACACGATCTTGTGTTTGGACACTGGCGGCTCGCTATCAACTATCGCTTATGGTACGACCGTATTAAGGGGAGAGCCTACAGCCCTGGTGCCGTGTGTAGAATGATTGACCTTTACAACTGGTGTATGGAAAACGGATATTTAGAAGCTGCGGGAGCGATTCGGGCAGAAATAATCATACATCTGGGCACTTATCATTAAGCATTGATACTCACTTTTTAGCGACAGTACTCACAAGTAGCTTGATAGTATGCTGTGACTTAAAAAGTATTAGTTAGATAGTCATTAATATCTTGAAGCTGACCCTGCGTCTTACTCCCCCAGTCCTTGATTGTGTGGCCCAACCTCTGTTGGAGATCCTGTCGAATATGGTTAAGGCGCTCAGCCAGGGCTGGCAGGGTCTGCTGTAGTCGGACCTCTTCGGGCTCTTCCACCTCCTCGGTGGATTGCTTGACCTCTGCAGCAAAGGCTTGGTAATCCTCTCGTGCAAAGATTGGATCGGCCCAGATAGGATGCAACAGATACTGCTCACAAAAGATGACTGAATCTTGCAGAAATATTACACAGAGCTAAACAAGCAGCCGTAAAAATCCTTAGGCTGCTATATTATGCTAATTAGCCTTGTTTAGCTTTTCTGTTTTGTTTCTGCTTTTCTTCTCTTCCTGCTGGCTGCAGTCTCTGTACGACTCAAACCAGTCCAGCCATTCATTAACCCACGGCCAGACTGCATGCATGAGAGACTTAGGGGGCTGAATCTTTGCCCAGGGGAGATAGTAATTCCACAGCACAGAAGCCTCAAAGCCTGCTATTGCCTGTATAAATTTTTAGGAGAGGTAGGTAAGATAGAATTAGTTAAAGCGTCATTATTCTAGTGTCTAGCGCGGTGGATTTGATTTTCTACTACCCTGTTCAGTTCCGCCCATCTCACTCCTTCAGATCAGCCAATATGAGTTTTTTCACTGAGTTAAGGCTGATTTGGGCAAATACGCGGTTAGTCCAGTAGAGCTGTGTATTGTACAAAAGCGCTTTCTCTGCTTATTCCCCTTTAAGCAGAATTAAGTTGTACTACTATAGCTACTAGCAGAACTCAGGCACGGGCTTCTGTGCGATACTCCACTAGAAAAAAAGATAAAATGCAGTGTGGGCTATAGTGCAGATTATTAGGTTGTGGTGCCGCATTACTGAGTATAAATAATTAGCTCCCCTTCTTTGGTTATACAGTGCTTCTTATATTAACAGAATTAAACTTTACAGCTAAGAACTTCTTTAAAAAACCAGATGAGTTAACTAGTTTGCCGTCTAGAAACCTAATTTGTTTAGCCCAGGCCATCCATTCCTTCTGCTTTAGGTTGTACGACTTTGAAGTGTTTTCAGGGTGATTGATTCAAGATAATTTTAACGCCTCTTCGCTGTAAGAAGCTAGCTGCCTTGTTATAGCCACACGACGCTCCGTTACAGCGGTCATGTCCGAAAACGCAGAACCGCTGGGGGTGGGCAGGCCGTCACATGAGGGACACGAGGAAGGATATAGCCGTTTCCGCGCCATACTTGATCAGTGAACTCGGAGAGGGAGGACTTAGCTCTCAAGGACAGTTATTATTAGAGAGGCTTCACTGAGAAGGTTTGACACACATGGCAACCTCTAAAAAGATAACGATCATGGGTGAAAGCACAATCACGACTCAACACGTACAGTGCCAGAACGCCTTCATGCACAGCAATCCGGGCAATGTCTAATCTGATTTAATGTCGAAGGCGGTATGCGCAAGTTGTTGTGAGTGGTAAATAGGTGGAATGCCTGCCCGCCCACGAGGTATTTCAGCATATTTGTGAGATGAGCGGTTACGCCATAATAACCTATGTAAATCACCCACCACGCCGGCCCCTATATATCACTTATATATTTCAGTGTCCAAATGCGGGTACATGACTAATTTCAAATAACTTTTGAATAATAGCATTGTTGAAACAAGTGATAGTAGTTTGATTGTATTGGTTTTCTTTTAAAGGAGTTATGTTTTACAGGGGCGGGATGCTTCATATATGTCTGTTCCCAATCTCCGCCATAAGATTCAGCCACTGTGATACTCAACACCAGCCCTAGTCCAATCCTTTTTCTGCACTATCCTTTCCATAAATACGTCCACCTGACGTACCCGCGTTTCAAACTCGATATTGCAGTGCATTTGCAAGGCTTAGGAAGATTCTCGCGTTCCTCCGCCGCTTGTCCTACTTTTCCCACACCTTTAATCCAGCCCCACGAGACCCTTTTCAAAGAAAAGGGTATCATTGAGTAATTGTTGAGTTGAAGGGGCGGATCTGATCGTAGAGTAACTGCTAGCATCCATACTCGCTTACACTACTCCCCAACAAAGGGGCAGGGTTAGTCGTTCATGGAACCCACTTTGGCAAGATTCCATCTAGGTTGCCATCCACCAGTCAAACACCAAAGAAGCGTTTGTGCTTGATCAGTTTCGATCCGGCCGGCGCCAAATGACTACGCAGCAGCACGAACATATAGTCTGTACAAAACCTCAAGACATACCTAAAGATGGATAAGTCCGTGCTTAAGATAGCCTTCACTTCTTCTTAGCTCCTGATAAGGATTTAATTGATTTGGGGAATCCTTAAAGAGAGTCCTTTGTGACTGATTGACCGTGGAAAGAGCCCCATTTGCTGGCTAATTGGCTGGTCAATCCCCACAACAAGACAAGATTTAAGAATAGGCCTGGTTCTGGGGCGCGTAGGCCATACAAATAGTTTTACATCCTCTTAACGTCGTAAATACAATCAAAAATCGTTAATTCAAGTGATAAATCTCATTTGCTTCATGAAGCTCCAAAGTCAGCTTCCAGGGTTTCTTGTGGATTGTAGCAGGGAAATATATCCTCATGATAGGTATTGCTTCTAGTTCTTAATCTCAGATGTAAAAGATATTTCCCATGAGAGAGATAAAATCCTATTAATTCTTGCTAAATAGAAGATGACAAATTGGATTCCCAAGGTCCCCGTATTGAATACATCTCGTTTATGGTGGAATTCCATATAGCTTCTTCACGAAAACACAGTTTACCGACTCCGTTCACCAGAGCCCCCCTCAAAATAATGTTGGTAACTGGCTTTGGGCTTAGAAGCTCTGATGAAGCTGGCAATGGGCTTTACCAGTATAGCTAACCTGACTTGGTGATATTGGAGTCCCTAAGAATTGGCTTAGTCTCAGGTTTTCCCGCGGCCATGGAAGCACCAGTAGAATATATATTCGGCCATCCGACAATGTGCCTATCCTTTCCAATTTTGTCAAAGGAGAACATCTCGGGACTAAGTCTAGCAGTAAGCGCCAATACCTTCTTTAAATGATTGCGAGACTACGGTTGCGAAGTCGTGGTGGGGATAACCTCTTTGAGAGCATCGAAATCCAGCGTGAATGATATGCCTTTCTTTTATTCGCAACTTTCTTTGTTTAGGAGCTAGCTCCCCCCTTTTGAATTCCTCATTATCCTCCACTACCTTCACAAGAGACCTCCGTCGGGAACAAGACGTTCCTCGCGTGGTCACCAACTCGGGAAGAGCCTCCTTATATCAGTCATCGGTACGTGGCCAATGGCTGTTTTTACCAATTGCTTGCCCGAGCTTTTTGGTGGACGCATGTGCAGGCAGGTTGGCTGCTCTCTCTTTCTCTCACTACACTCATTTCAAGGCACTGAGCTTTTGCTCTTTCTTCAGTTTCCGCAGACGTTTCTGTATTTCTGTATTTATCGCTCATGCCGACAAAGAAAGATCCTCTTCTATTGCTGTGGGAAGGCACTGTCACAGCGGTCACCTGACCCAGTGACACCGCGAGGCAAACCTGACCCTGGGTTAACAGTTCTTCCGTTCCGTTGGTCACATCAATACCCAACCCCGCGTTGGGCACAGCACCCAGCGAGGCGATGGCTACCCGCCAGCGTCCCGCTAGATAGCTATATAAGCAATCTTATTATCACGATCGTCTTAGGACCCTAAGCGATCCGTTCATACCCTTTTAACCCCTATGATTATCTATCTTAGTATTCTGTAGTTGCTAGTCAAAAACACCACTAAGCATTGATAGCTCTATGCCGCCTATACGCCGGCGTCCTGACAAGCACGCTTACAGGCACAAGCTTGGTGATTGTTGGCTCTCTTTCTATCACACGTATATTTTGGTAATAGAGACTCTCATTCCTGCAAGCTGATTATTATTTCATTGTCCTGTCATTTAAACAAGGAGATGCACTGTAGAACTCTTGTAACTAAGAACAGAGCCCTGTCTCGGTTCACATTCTAGAGCATGGCAAAAAGAAACAACCTTCAGTCCAAAATGTACTACCGTTTAAGTATTATCGGTGAATTACCTCCAGCCACCGTCCTATACTCTCAATCAGAATAATAATTTTGCAATGATTATAACAGACATTTATAGGGCCGAAAACTGAGCTTTAAAGAATTCTCTCTGCTGGGCAACTGGGGAAGGTTCTGTCTGCCAGAATATGTTGGAAGAGACATCATATAAGGTAGCAACTAGAGTCCATGTTCTAATGATAAGATATCAAAAGGGTTTACTCAACACATAGAGCCTTCCATATAGCTTTGTCCTCCTTGGTAAACCAGCCTTACTCGAACAAATCTGTATGCAGCCTTTGAACAGCCACGGATGAGAGGATATATAATTATTCCGCATGCACAAATTATGGCAACAGCATCTTCGAGCACGACCCAAAGAAGTAATGGGACCAAAGTAGCTATTGATGTAAGATTAGGGTTGGTACCATAGGGGATATTTTCTTACTCACTGCTAGGGTCATTCTGCTTATAATTTCGTTGCATAACCACCCGAAAGGATGAAGACATTATTGCACTATAGAAGCAGGAATCAGCAGATAAGTGACGCTTTATGCCATGAGTTTTCTTTCCTAGAGGGAGAAACGTACCAGCTACCTATCGCAAAAAGAACGGTAAGTTCAATCTTTTGGCGTCTTGATAGATGAAGTTGCCAGATGGGAGGTATAGGGAGTATTAGTATTGTAATATCAGTTAATAAACTTGATATTGCAAATACATCTGCAACTTCCCCTATATTAAGACACCTTCCGGGAAGATCTGGGTTCCAAAAACATGCGGGAGGTATACATATCAGAATAAACAAGAACTGAAATACTAGCCAATGAATAATCACAATTACTCCAAGGATTATACTAATTATTGTAAAGCCCCGATAAGCAAAAAAATAGCGATGATAGAAAAAGAGAAAAGATAATTTGACAGGAAGCAATAAATTTGGAGCCACCACTCCTAGAGAATATATAAACTGTATTATAATCAGCTTGTACACATTGCGTAAGGAAGTAACTGTTGAACCTTGAAAAATGGTGGTAATTTATCTTTTGTTATAGATGCAAACGGTGCTCCTAAATGTGCTAAGGCGATAACTATAAAAATTAGAATTTTCGCATCACAAAGACAAAACGGGGGGTTGAATAACTGGACACTTACAGAGCGTAACATCAATCATATGAGCGTATGCCAAGATAAGACCGATAACAATGAGTATATCGTCAGGACCTATTTTGACCCTGAACCTATATCTTGATATATATCGTAATGTAACGGCGAAAGTTGACAGAACTAGAAATGTAAAACAAATTGGTATGATATACCACCCATTCATGTGGAGAGTCCTATACTTCTGCGGCATGTTATCAACATGGTCCTTCAAGGTAAAGAAGCAAAGCAGGTTTTATCCATATATGAAAGAAGGGGAGATGTTGCCTTAGTGTGGCAAATGCATGTAGGCACGTGATTGGATCATGCCACAAACTTCCTTGCAGCTCGGGATGGCCTGACATCGGGGAGTGACGGATCCATGGTCGGACCACGAATTTTGCACAAGGGCAACTTAAATTTACGTTCCTACCTGCCCTACAATTTTTCTCATTCAAAATATGATGCTCATGCAGTCTCGCTGGAGTAGGAAACAGCTAGCTAGTTAGTTAGTTAGTACTGCTGCGAGGTGCTTAGTTGGGTGCTTGGTGGGGAGTTACTAAAATAGATTTAGGTAGGAATTTGTTATACATACAAAATCGGATACCTGCTCAGCACATCCTGTGGGGCGCCTACCAACTCATGAAGACCAATTGGGGTCTCGAAATTGGCGTTGAATGGGTCTCAGGTACATTGCCCGTCGGCCAGAACCACCCACAGATATGCAGGTTCAATGTCTACACAGGGGTTGTCACAGCATCGGCCTATACTCTCGTCTGAATTGTAATGGACGTCCACTCCACTTCTCTATAACCTGATTGGCCGGGGGTCCTGGCCAGGGCGTGCTCCCGTTAGCGTAGTGCGTGGTTAAAATATTCGTATACTATGAAAATCCAGCCCTTACTATTTCCACAACCTACCTAGACCAAGCATAATTGCTTCTTCCAATCTTATTTGGGGACCCTAGAGATACCAAAACACGCGTTAATTTAGCTAGCTATGGCACACGCATCAGTGCTCTTACATTGACCCTACTCTGTTATATCTTCAAAGTCACCTCATATGCCGGCAGCCAATCGGCAAGATGCATAATCAATTGTTCATATATAATGATGCCTATTATATCTGGATCTGTACTATTTGTTGTTACGCAGTTACCCCAAAGCAATTGGATCGACACCTTCGTGACCACCATAAAAGCCATGTATCGGCGAACACAGCAGAGCTCCGCCAGAAGCTGAAGCATGAGATGTCAAAAAAGCGGTAGATTGAGCCTACTCTAGAAGCATGTGTATTTCCTCCCGCAGACTGTGTGCCAGCTCCCAACCTTCCTATCCATCCTAGTATAGCTCGCCCCCTTTGTGAATATATTTCACGAACCTCAGAGACGATGCGGGTTCACCTGGTTAACAAACATCCTGAAAATCGACCCGAGGACGGTGCCGGAATGGGGAGTATGGTTGGGCGGCCACGGCCATAAAGCTAGTAAGCTGTCAGCGGTTTTTTGTCGCCGGACCGGGAAGGCTGCTTTTTTGCAGTATTATCATCAATTCAATCAGAACAGAATGGAAACGGCTACTTCGGCAGGACCAGCTTCAACGAAATCAGAGAACCGTTCCACAACTAGTCCTGGACCAACTGCGGGACAATCCAGCAAATAATCAGCGCGTATGGAACTTCCTCAAGGATCCACGAAAGCGCGCGGTCCTCCCTACCACAAGGGAGCAGTGGTTGCCGGACCAGGTGTTAGAGATCGACCAACTGTGGGGGGAGTTTTTTGTAGTCAACAGTGTGAGGGCCCAAAGTAGCTTAGCGGCAATGGCCCCCCGATAAGGTTGGCAGATCGCCCCACACCCGCGATATCAAACTATATCCGCTCCCGAGCGAATCCCCTGTTTACCACCTTATTTCGAGCCCAGGGGGAGGTGTCATCTTGCTCATGGCGGGCCGCCCGGTAGATAAAGAGGTCCCGGTCCCCGCTCTCCGGGGCGGGGGACGGGCCGGGAGTGGTCTGGGGGTGGAACTGATACTGCTCTTCCTGCAGCGCCGCCGCCTGCCCCTCCCGTAGCCAATCTATCGGGGTGGACGGCGTTGCGGGATCAGTGGCGGAGGGGGGCACTGATGACTCAATGGACGGCCGGGTGGATGAGGTCGGGCCTGGGAATGATCCGGGATCTCCGAACTCCTCCACATCGTTGAGGGATCTGGGGGAGGGATGGGCTGGATGGATCTGGGGGGTTGTCAAGATCATCCGTCCCGGGGCGATCATTCCCTCGCGGGGGGGCTCCGTCTCCGAGGTGAGGAGCGTCTCGGGACGGGACTAGGGATAGGAAAAAATTTCAAATTTTGAAATTTCAGGCCAGAATTGAAAGATTCTGAAAACTTTTTTATTATTCAGAAACACCTTAATCACGTGGTTCTATTCTACCGAAATATTTCTCCCCCAAAACAAACGCCGTCATCTCGCTACTGGCTTAACAAAAGGAGCGGACCAACAGGAGCAGTAGGGCCAGTATCCTCAATTTTATCTCCCTCATCGTGGTACCGTGACTCCAGAACAGATCTACCATGACTCCATGTCTCCATCAGGTTATTCTCCGCCTGGATTTCCTGCATTTTGACTTCCTCTGCACTTGGACTGTGGTGTGCGGCATTCGCTAACACCCGGCTGTTGATGTGAATAAAGATCAACTTATCCCCATGCTCAACAGTGACTCGATTCCTGACTTTGGTAATCTGGAGATTCTGCACCGAGAACGCCTGTTTGCAGGCTACTGAATTGGCCTTTGTATTTCGCAATTGAAATGCCAGGTCAGCGAGGGAGCTTGACGCTCCAGAGATAGATCGCTAGTAAATGATTAGCGAGACTCTCACTCCAGTTAAGATACTCACCTGCATCTTCCAGAATAGGTCTGGGCTGTTTGTATGTTCCCAACAGGGTGCGTCGAAGAAGGGACCATCCCTGGCTTGGAATGCAGTGAATTCCTCAAGTGCCGCGGCCGGATTTGGACAGTGCTGGATTATAATATCATTGACTTTTCTTTGCAGCATGGGAAGCATCTTGGTGTTGCACTGCCGCGGATCTAGGTAGAATATTGCCCAATGGACATCACTTACCTGCTTGTTCATTCGTTGATGAAAAGTTGTGGTGTTGAATCGAGAGAGTAGTTAAAGTGGGGGATAACTGCCTGGCACTTTTTGAACACAGTGCCAATTGACGGCAGAGCAAGAAGGTCTTTGACTAAAAGTTGCAAGCCATGTGAATCGCACCCAACCATTAAAAGGTGAGAAAACTGAGGCCGTTGTTGCAGCTCGACCCAGGTAGATCTCATTGTGGAACATGTATTGGTAACCAGGGCGTTTAATCTCTCAAATCGACGATTGACTAGGATGCCAGACTGTGATACCTGAGGTTAGGCGGACTCATCGGTCAAGTCAGAGGAAGTATACCTGTTCAATGATCCAACCCGCCACAGCTGTTGCGGTCATTTTCGTTCCTGGTATTTCTTTGGAACACCAATAATACCGCTTCACACCATCGGTAACTGAAAGGTTCATGATCCGGTGTTTGGAGATATTGGTAGACTCATCTACCGAGATATTAATATAGCGGAATTTGGCGAGGACATTAAGGAGTTGGTCAAGCGTCGATTGGTAGCAATGCACAAGAATCGATCCGCTCACGGTGCTGCGGGAGGGGACCAAATATTGTGGGTTAAGGGCATGGATAAATTGCTTCATAGGCTCATCCTCCACCATTGAGAATGGCCTTGCACCTGCAAATATCATGATCCCAAGTAGAAAATCTAGCTGTTGTTTCGGCGCCTTGGAGAAATCGAGCGTCTGTTGGGTTGGTGGTGTTGGCTCGACGCCAGTGGGCGTTATTGATTGACCGCAGCGTGTTGCCATGAGGAATCGGTGGCACTGCTTGAGGTGATTTCGCTGGCGAGTAATGTTGGCGCAAAAAGGCTTATCCTGGCAATATTTGCAGCGCACGAGAGGTTTTTTCTGATCAATACCAAAGTCAGTAATACCCGTGGTTGTGTATGAGGTAGACCTGCCCTATCATCACGATTAAGGACCTCGTAGGCCGCATCAATATCTTGGCGGGGGAAGGCGCTAACGTTGAGCTTCATTTTATAAAGAAATCTAGATACCCATACTGATATGCCAGACCGTCCGTAAACCGCCATTTGTTCAGTTCAAAATATATATCTATATAACCAGGAGATGTGGTTTCTGGGAAACCATGAGATACCAGAGGTGGCCAATCAGAGGAAGGTGTTAGCTTGAGTGCGTGCCATGATTGGTCCAATAATTATTACTAAGCATTTCTGTAAAATGTTGAAATTTCGGAATGAAAGAATCTGAAGTTGAAATTCCCGAAATTTTCATTTTCGGCCTAAAATTGAAAATTTCCCATCCCTAATCCGAACACTCCAACCACCGCACTCAAGTAACAGCTTTACCATACGTGGTAAAGGTGGCTCTTGATCCGTCTATAAGCTGTAATACGTTTACGGTGAATTGCCCAAGTATTGGTTAGGACAGGTAAGTAGGGCTAGACATCGCGCAGCTTACAGAAGGGTTACAGAGTTAGACACCTAACCGCCGCAGGTTCCGGTGCCGTTCGCGGAGCACCCCCACCCTCCCTCCCCGGAGTGCCCGTCATTCTTGGCGGAGTGCGCGTCGTCTTGGCGGAGTGCGCGTTGTTTCAGTGGGAGTGTGTGTCATTTTGGCAGGAGTATATATTATTCTTAATAAAGTGCCCATTATTTTAACCTAAGTGCTAGTTAAGCTATATATTATTTTTCTTTATTCTTAATCCTTTCTTTCTATTATCTTAATTTCCTTCTTTAATTAATTCTTTTTTTATAATTACCCAGAATGCCTGATTCTTTATAGTAATCTAAACTCTTAATTATCTTTACTATAAAAAGAATAAAAAGAATTCAGAAACAAGAAATCCTATTAAATATCTTAATTTTTTAATTTATAATTTTATTTCTTATCTTAATAACCAGATTTTTTAATATTTCTAAGAATCTTTTTAATCCCAGTTAACCCAGGTTTACCACAACACACAGATAAAGGCCAAATAAGAAAGAAAAATCATAAAATAAAAAATATTATACTGGACAGATTATAGTATTTATAATTTTAATTTACTACTAAAATAAGATTAAAAATCTGCCTGGTATAATTAATCTATATAATTAATTTATACTCCAGCTCAGGGATAGGGAGAGTATTTATAAAAATAAAGATTAAATTAATACAGCAGGACCCTGTGCTAATGATCTAAGTCTAGAATAGATAACCTAACAGTATTATATATATACTTAAAATCATCTACTGAGAATAAATAATTAGAAAAATCATAAAATAAAAATTAAATAATATAAATAATTTTAAAGAGTAATCACTGGCATCATTCCAGTTATAAATCTATTATTAATATTTATTAAAATAAACCTATTATTTAATAAGAATATAAGAAGACTATCACCTGGGGCTATTTAAGATCTTAAAGTAATTATATATTTTTTCTTTATCTTTTCTAAGATTTATTTAAATAAACCAACACTAATAAATCCCTAAAGGAATTAAATCTTGGCCTTATATTAAAATTATAATAAATAAACTAAGCTTCCCTTAGAATTAAAAAAATATAGAAAAAATATAAAGATATGCTATTTATTATACAGATGTCAGAGAATCAGGCAGCTGTCAGTCAATGGATCTGCTGTGCCGCAGCTAGCGCTGTTATACCTACAGGAATATAATGTTCCGCTATCATAGTAATACAGCTGTATTAATATGATGCCAAGAAATATAAATATAGGGCAAGTATGCTAGGCATACTCTGACTATGTTGGAAACATAGACCTCACTATGCTATGCATATAAAGGCTATAAAGGGACATAGCATAGATATAATAGACTATATATATATAAACACAGTTATTACTGCACATAAGATTAGCTTACCATGTTAAATCTTTAATAATTAATATAGCCTGCCTTTTAGCTACTAAGTACTTTATATATTTTATATTACTTCTCTCTATTATTAATAGAATATCTTAAGATCTGTAATTCTTTTAGATTCTTAAGAAGAAATAACAGGCCTTATCTGATAATTTAATACTCTTATAATAATTAAGAAAAAGGTGACTATTTATTAAAATAATTTTAATTATAATTATATTTAATAGTAATGTCTCTTAAGGTCCCAGAGAAGAACTTACTAAGCTTAAGATTTAAATTACCTAGCTTTATATATAACTAATCTCTTAGTTATTTAAGGAAATTAAGATAAATAAAACTAAAGCATTTAAAGATAAGCAATCAACTCTAAGAAGATATCTAACTTTAATGAACATGTATATATACATTAATAATCTTAAAAATATTAATAAAAGTAACAAGATTATGTTTACAGAAACCTATCTTAAAGAACTAACTTTTAATTAATTTAAATCTTTTATATAAAAATTTTAAAATATTTTATATTATTAAAGATAAATCACTACCTGAGACATGTTTACTAGTTTTAATAAATTTAAAAAATAAATTAATATAATTTTTAGAGACTTAAATACTGAGCAAATTACTAAATAAAGAATATATATATTATATTAAGAAAAAATAACTATCAGAGAACTTACTATAAAATTTTATTAAATTATTTTTAACTTAATATAAAATAACACTGTACTCCAAGCATAATTTTATTAATATCTTTATAAAAATATTAAAAATAATTTAGTATATTAAGAAATAACTTCTGAAACCCTTAATAAGCTAATTAATTAAATATTAAAAATTAAGAATTAATTTCTGGATCATTACTATCAGAACCAAAAAAAGAAATAAAATTATAAAAAAATTAATTAATAAGATAAAGATAAATATATTAAAATATAATTAAATACTGTCTTTAATAAAGATAAGAATAAGTAATATTTACCTAATTAGAAAAAGAAGTTTAATAAAAATTATTATAATTATAAAAAACCTGAACACCTGAGACAGAATTATAAAAAAAAGTTAAAAAATAATAAACTAATTATCTAGTATTTATAACTTACTACCACATGAATAATAACTAAATTAATTAAAAAACTTATAACTGGGATTAAATAGATTAATATAATTAATACTTATATAAAGATTAATATTAAATTTAATAATATAAACCACGCAATTACATAACTAGTTAAAGAAATATTTATAAAAAAAGAAGAATAGTAAGCAAGAGAATAGATTAGGCAGGAAAAAAAAGAAGATTTAAAAAAAGTTATAAAAAAATAATATATTAATAATAATAAAAAAAAATTTTAAAAATTTTATTAAAAATATTAAGAACTCCCTGAGCTAAGTAACTATTTAAAAAAATTAATTATATAAAAAATTTAAAAAAAATAAACTACTTAGAATAAAAAATTATTATAAAGTAATATGCCTTGGAATAGCCAAGAAAATCATTAATTATTTAATAGAAATAGAAATAAAAGTAATAATAACTAAGATAATATAATAAAATCTCTAAACTAACTAATAAGTTTTCTAAGCTAGTATTTTAAAATAATAATAAAAAAATAATAACTTTAATTAATCTAGATTAAGAACAGACAAAAATCTTATAAAATAAAATAAATTATAAATATAACTCTGAACTTAAAAATATACTTTAAAAAATTAATTTATATACTTACATGCCTGTAAAAGTAACATGCTGGGAATAGATTTATCAGACTTAGTAAAATTATATTAATATATATAATAAATATAGAGACTGGACATTTTATAAATATTTTATATATAAAAAAGTTAACCTTGCACTTGCAGAAGAGTATAAATAAATTTTAATATTAAAAAAAACTTAATTTTATAATAAAATTATAAATTATATAAATAATTATACTTACAAGTATTACCCCAGCCTAAGTTAATATTAACATATAAATATATATTAGAGCTTTTATTATAATAATAAATATAATCTTTATATTAGAGATAAAATATACTACAATTAATAGCTACAAGCATCAAAAATTTTAATAATATTATATTATAAATATCCTATAAACAAGAAAGGTTGCAAATATATATATAAGAAAATTACTTATCCAAACCATGCATAACTTAAAGCCAGAAAGTATCAAGCTAAGAATTATATTTTATATAATAATTAACTTAGAAAGACACCAGAGGATTAGAAAAAATACTTGTAATATTTTTATATTAGATATTAATAAAATTCTTACTTGATATTTATTAGGATGTTTAGATATTTAATATTTTAATTTTATAAATAATTTTATAAATTCCTGATATTTCTTTGGCAATTATTTAAATACTTTATTTAATTTTTATTTATAAAGCTTTTATAACTTTAGTTATAGCTCTCCTATAGCTTTGCTGGTTTTTGTTAGCTACGTTACGCAATAACGCAGTATTGCGGGGTGAGCGTGAATGGGAAGGCAGCGTGATACCGCAGGGTTGATTGGTAGGGGTCTTGGTGGTGAAGAACTAACCGCTGAGTTGCTCTACCCAGCAACTCTGCGGTGACTAAATACATTGTGCGGGTGGTGGGTCACGTGCACCTACACGTGATCGCCCGCAACTCTGTATCTGCAGTATTAATCCTAACAGTTTTCTTATTATTAGTTATTTTTTTCTTTTAAATTAATACTACCTGTGGTTGCTCCTGGTTAAAGAGTTTTTTTAATTTTTTTTTTATATAATTAATTTATATTAGTATTTATTATTCTATTATTCTAAGGATCTTTCCTTATATATTAATAATTTTTTCTATTTATTTAATAAGTAGCTTTTTTTTTTATAACCAGTTCATTCCAAGTATAGTGTTATATAGCTTTTATACTAGTATAATTTTAAAAACTACTGATTATTTATAATTATTTAATTTAATTTATATTAGCTGGGTCTTTATTTTAGATTCTTAATAAAATATTTTTTTATTAATTTTCTAAATTATCCTGATATTTTTATCTAATTTTATAATAATATTATATTTTTTAATAAATTTTTTACTAATAAAGTTTTTTAATGCTCTGGAATTAATTATTAATCAGGCTAGTATTTTTTTAATTATTATAAATATTATAATTAAGTAGTTACTAGTAATTTTATTAATAATTACAGTTAATTATATAGATTCTTGATATTAATTATAATATTAATTTCTTATTTTAAAGTTAAGTAATAGCAAAAATTATAAAATAAATTATAACTTAACAAGGAATTTGTGACCAAATTCAAAGAAGCTGGATTTATTTAAGAAAAACAAGGAAAGTACTTATGTTAAATAATATACATACTAAAAAAAAATAATAAGAAAAGACTTATTATTAATTACTAAATACTTAATATTATTATTATTAACAATACTAATAAAGTGCCACACATGGAATAAAAAAGAGACTTATTATTTAAAGTAAAGCTTATTATAATCTTTAACCTAAAATGGGGTTACTTTAATCTCCTTATAGCTAAAGAAGATATTAAAAAAACAGGATTTCTTATAAATCTAGAACTGTTTAAATAGATTATTATATTAATAAAACTTAAATAATTACTTACTAAATTCACAAGATATATAATATATATTCTAAAAAAATATATAAATAATTTTATTATTATTTATTTTAATAATATTATTATCTTCTTAAAGAACCCTGAAGAACATGAGATATATATAAAAAAAATTATAAAAAAACTTATAAATATAAAGCTCAGCCTGAACATTAAAAAGTGCTAATTTAATATTATTAAAATTAAATATCTAAGCATGATTTTTATATTAAAAGGACTCAAAATCTTGCCAGACAAGATTACTTTAATTTTAAAATAATTAAAGCCTACTAAGTTAAAAGAACTATAAAAATTTTTAGAAATCACAGGATATATTCACTAATTTTTAAAAGATTATTCTAAAATTACTATATTAATAATAATATTATTATAAAAGGATGAACTATTTCTTTGGAATAATAAAAAATAGAATATATTTAATAAATTTAAATAATTAATAGCTAAAAAATTAATTATTTATATCTTTAATCCTGAACTACAGAGTTATATAAAAACTAATATATTTAAAGAAGTAATTAAATTAGTACTTAAATAAAAAAAATCTAATAGAAAGCTATAAATAATTATTTTTTATTTAAGAAAAATAACATAGACTAAATAATAATATAATATGTATGACTAAGAAGCACTTACTATTATTAATAAATTTAAAAAATAAAGATATTATCTTTAAGAAGCAAAGTATAAGATTATTATATAAATAAATTATAAAAACCTGATGTACTTTATAACAATCAAGAAATTTAATAAAAAATAAATTTAATAAACTTAGTACCTGTTATGGTTCAAGCTATAAATTAAATATATTAAAAAAAAAATATTATTATAAATATTTTAAGTTACCAATCTAACTACATAATCAATATAAAAAATCCAGAAATAAATATCTTTTAATAAGATTTAAATAAATTATAGTTTAATTAGAATATGCAGCTTGCAGTAATCATTATTATTAATAATTATAAATTTTTTAAACAGCTATGGAAGAACCAAGCCAGTAATAAATAAATTAAATTTATATAATATAACTCTTATAACTTCAGAAATAAAGATAATAAAATATAATACTAAAATAAATTAATTATGATACCTGCTAAAATAATAAAAAAAATAATTAAATAAAATCACAACCTACTATTAGAAGAATATTAAAAAATTAAATAAATAATTAAGAAGTTGCAAAGAGTATATTATTTTTTATAAATATATAAATAAGTTTTTAAATACATCACCAAATGCCCTGAATATAATTAAAATAAACTATTATAATATAAATTATATAGAAAAATATAGATGCAGAATATTCTAACAGAACTATAAAAATATATTAATATAAATTTTATCTAAGAATTACCAAAGTTAAAAAATTTTATTACAGGTATTAAGTATACTAACACAGCTATAATAATTAATAAGTTAATAAAGTATATAATTCTGGAACTAGTACAGAAAAATATTACTATAAATAAATTTATTATATTAATATTATAAAAAGTATTTTCATGGATAGGATTTCTAAAGTTAATTATATTAAACAGAGATAAGTTATTTATATTAAAATTCTGGAAAATACTTATAGAAAGCAATAAAATTAAATAAAGAATTTTATTATTTATTATTAATAAACAGACAGACAAACTAAATAAATAATTTAAATAATAAAACAGTACTTATAATATTATCTAGATTAAAATTAAGAAAATTAAATAAAATTATTATTAATAGCTTAGTTTATAATTAATAACACACAGAATGCTATAATAAAGCAAGTACTATATTTTATAAATATAAAATAATATTTAAAGATAAACTAGAAAATACTACCAGTTAAAGAAAAATTAGAGAAAGCCTTAATACAAGCAGCTAATTTAATAATTCTTTATTAAATAATATTTAAGAACATCAGATGAGCAGAAAAAAAAATAAAAATATATTATAATAAAAAATATAAGGACACGCCTATTTTTAAAAAAAAAAAAAAAGTTTACCTGCTATAATAAACATTGGGATAGAAAAGTTTTAATATTTAAAATAAATAATTAAGTAATAAACTTAATATTATAAAATTTGGACCATTTAAAATTTAAGAAGAACTTATTAATAATAACTATTATTTAAAACTATTAATAAAAATATAAATATATCTAATATTTCATATCTTGCTACTTAAACCCATGAAGAATTAGGAAAATAACAAAAATAAAGCTAATAATAAAGAATATAAAATTAAAGAAATACTGGATTAATAGTTAATTAAAAAATAAATATATTATCTTATTAAATAAAAAGAATACCCATATTTAAATAACTTATAGAAACTTATTAAATATTTAAGCTATTTTAAAAAGATCCTGGAATTTTAGTAGTAAATTAGTTAAAAATAATATTTAAAGATAAATTAATAAAATTAGAAAAAAGTACTGAAGCTAGTTATACCTTATTAAAAATAATAAAAAATTTAAAAAGCCTCCTGTTTTCCTCTTTTAATTTCTTTTATTTTTTCTTTTTTTTTTTAATTTTTTAAGCTTTATAATTTTTTTTATATTACAGGTAATAAAATCACCAGCCCTCTTTTATAATAAATATTTTTATTTTTAAAAATAAAGAATTTTTATTATTATAATCTCCTTCTCTTTATTCAGTTTATTTAAAGCTGATGGAAGCTTTTGCTACTTACTTTTTAAAATTACTTATTTAAGAATAACATATTTTAACTAATTACTTTTATAAATATAATTATTATAATAAGTTAAATCTTCTGATTTAATACAAGGATTACTAAAATAAGTGTAATAAATATAAGAAATAACCATCATGAAACCGCAATCTTTGATCTACTTTAAGAAATTATTTTTAATAATACTAGATTTAGAAAATATCATAATCAGCACACTATCACAGGAATAGTAAAGAAAGATAATTATTTTATAACTATAGGGGATAATATAATATTTATCTTTTTTAAGAATAAAAAATATTAAGAAGGGAGATTGTCAGAGAATCAGGTAGTTATTAATTAATAAATTTACTATGCTGCAGCTAGCGCTGTTATACTTATAAAAATATAATATTCCACTATCATAGTAATACAGCTGTATTAATATAATGCCAAGAAATATAAACATAGGGCAAGTATGCTAGGCATACTCTAACTATATTAGGAACATAGACCTCACTATGCTATGCATATGAAGGCTATAAAGGGACATAATATAAATATAATGGACTATATATATATAAACACAATTATTACCACATATAAGATTAGCTTACCATGTTGAATCTTCAGTAACTAATATAGCCTGCCTTTTAGCTACTAAGTACTTTGTGCATTTTATACTACTTCTCTCTATTATTAACAGAATACCTTAAGATCTTCGGTCCTCTTAGGCTCTTAAGAAGGAACGACAGGCCTTATCTGACAAATTCTAGTTTAGTTTTTTATTAATTTTTTACCTATTCTAGTCTAACATATTTTAAATAAATAGCTTTCTCTTAGGGTTGATCAGTTTAACTAGTAATTTATATATATAATAAATCAACACTAAGAGGGACTTATAAACTTAATAAAAAGTAGAAATCTTTGATATTTCTACCTAGATAGCCTTCTCTTTTAAACTATTAGAGCTTTATTTATTATATTTATTAATTTAAAAAGAATTTTATTTAATTAATTTAATATAATTAAAACCTCCAGGCTGACCTAGATAGCTATGCTAATTTTTAAAATAATATGGCACTTCCTAATTAGGACTAGTTTTATAGATTAAAAATTAGTGCCTAAGGCATCTAATCAGGCACCTAATATCTTATCTTATCTAAAAAGTGGCCTGACTAGGTATAGGCTACCCGCGGGTAGATGTCTTGGCATACCCCATCAAAAATTTTACTAGGTTTTTTCCATCTAATTTTTGACCTAGTAAATAGCAATATCTTTTAATATAAAAATTATTAAAAATAATAGAAAAATCATAGCTTCTAATTAAAAAAAGAATATTTCAAAAACATTAAGTTTTGATAATTTTAGAAGATAATTAGAAAAAATGACATGCACTCCCGCCAAAACGACGCGCACTCCCGCCAAAATGACGCGCACTCCGGGGAGGCAGGGTGGGGGTGCTCCGCAAACGGCACCGGAACCTGCGGCGGTTAGGGACGAGGAAGGGTTTGCTAGGCCTGTACATGTTTGGATAAAAGATCATAATATGATCAACAGAGATGGCTTCAAAAAAACCTGGACATGAAGGTACACGGGCATAGTTGTAATGTCTACCTCGAGCTTAGAGGTGACTGTCTAGCCTTGGGCTTGAATTACTAGAGTCTTCTGACTCGTCTAGGAATTTAGGAGGTGGCCGACTCGCTTACCGGTTACGTTATTGGTCAAGCCAATTTCAAGAATGAGTGTAGTGATTCTGGCATGAAGACAGTTCATGCGAGCATTGGGATGGTAATGGAAAAGTTTTCAGGGAGGAGTAGTGGGGCCCATTGAGCTCTCCTGTAATGTGCCCAATTCCAATTGTATGTATCTTTCAGACGTAGATCGAAAATTCGTCGACGAGCAATTACGACGAGAAACTGGGAAGAAAACCTGCATCGTGATTTAGCTTTAGTTGATCGAACTATTAGAGACAATGAAGCTAGATAGGCTAAGTAAGTAACTAGGCCTAGAGTGTCGCATTTATTCAGGTAGCGTGGGCAACGCAACTCACATAGTTATACGCTCAATGAGCTTAGTAGTCAATGTCCCTCTATAGATATAGTACCAAGACATTCCTGAAAGCAAACTTAAAAGTTCGCAGACCATTGAGCGTCTCGAATTTTCAAATAGTGCCTTCAGGACATTTTCTAATAGGATTATGCTCTTGCCTTTCAACAAATAATAAAAAAAAATAAAGAAACAAATTTTCTTGTGGCAGAAAGACCAATGGTCACTCCTCAATCAGAACATGGCAATGGGGTTCGTGGTGTCCGCTGGCCTCGTCTGGATAACATCCCAATGTTCAACAATACAGGTCCCGTCCATGCGATAGATATCTGCTAGAGCGGCGGGCTCCGGATCCTCGTCCACTTTCACGTGCAACAGGCCGATATTATTGTTGAAGTTCTTCGACAACAGTGTGAAATTCGCAAAAGGAATGATATTTAATAACCTTGCAACAATAGCGTCGCGGTTTTGTTCATCCTCCGGATCATGTTCGGTGATGTTGGGGGAGACGTATGTCTCGAAAGCCTTGCTGACGTTCTTCTCGACGTACAGTGTGTTCAGGAAACACATGAACAATTGTCTTTGGACTCTCTCGTCGACTTCACGGCCTGGGCAATAAGGCTGTTTCAAGCGGCCCGTGGTATTATTGCCGTGGGTTGAGTCTGCCGTAGAGCAAAGCAAATCTAAAGAGTTTTGTGGACTCGTAGAAAATGCCAACGAGACGGAGACAAAGGGCATAAATTGGATCATACGCATGTTGGATTGGCGTTTGATTGGCGTCTGATTGGCGTCTGATTGGCGTCTTGGAACTAAGGAGGCAGTAGTTGAACGCAGTTTTCTAGTCAGATGCTGTAGTTCAAACAAGAACTGTTAGGGTCCAGTTTCCAGGGACTTTATATAGATCTAGAATTTAGAATTTATAGGATATGTTCCGCCAATTCTTGGTTCTGGGTAGGAATGCTACGTTGTGGTGGTTGAGTTTAACATACCAATGCCCAACAATGATCTAGTTTTTCTCTCTAAATACTATGATTATACCCCGGAATGTTTTTCAGCCTATCACAAAAATACTCCGGACCGTTTATCAGCCAAGAACAAAGTATATTACACTTGGCAGGAGCAAAATCAGCTACCATTGGCGATCCTATGGTGGGATTTGATTTAGAGTTGACTTATTAGGCTCGGCACAAACTTTTATCGTTTGCAGTCCTATAGCAAGTAAACACTGTCCGCGAAATCTGGACGCCATTGCTATATCCTGTCTAGATTAAAGCCAAACTAGCAATAGCTATTTCTCAAACTACATATTCCATTTTTAACCACCCTTATCCACCCTATTATACCGTTTTCTATCACTCCCTAATTTGTGTAAGCGATAGTTTTGAACTAAATTTCCATTACTTAGCTTTTTAAATAAATTAAGATCATTTCGGGCATCTAGCTCACGCTCAAAAAAAGAATGACTGGTGTTAATAGTGACGGAGGCGGCCAAGGGGTAGGATTGAGGCATTCCAGCTATTTCTGCCTGTTAGTGAAAAAAGTTAAGTCGGGCCTGTTGAGGTAAAGCATGAAAGCAGAAATATTAACTGCTAATGTAATAAATCCCTAGAAGCACTAGTTAGTTGTTGAAAATACTTAGTAAGAAAACCTTAAACACGGTTACATCTTTGCAAATAGGTATAAAAAAGCGAGACAATGAGGAAGAGTTTGAATAGTTGCGTATTTGTATTTACAATCGCGACGAAGGCTTAGGTGAATTGGGATAGCAACACAAAAAGTTATTATCAAATATTTAGGCTATGCAGATTCAATTCTGATGTTTAACATATTGTAGCGCGATATGCTACCGTACTACTTTTATTTAGCCCTATAACTAGAAAATTTTATTGTAAAACCTAAGTTGTTAGCTGAATTTCATGAGAAGGGCAGGCATATACCTCTTATTACTTCAGCACAGCGTCCTTCGCACAGTAGCCCTCCTTCTTTAAGTTGCCAGACAGGACCAGAAACAGCACCTCCATCAATATCACCACCCACCTTTGTCACTTAGGCACTAAACCTCCGACCTGGGTAAGGCTTCCTGTGATAGGCTCTATCCCTAATCAGGGGATAAAGGAGGCTCGCTGTACATATCTGTGACATTAGAGGGAAGTTTGAAGTTTGAGTATAAATTGCAAGTGCGGCGTGTGCCTCCATCACTGTAATTCCACACATAGTTGTCACAGGAGAATAGAGTTTTGGTACATTCCGCAACACAAGCACATTCCTTATTGACATTCAGTGGACTCGGGGTGATGACGCCGGTAACATCGTAGCCTCTAGTGTAGCAAACACTGCCCTTATCCTGACTCGTGAAATACGGGTAGATTTTCTTGAGGCCTGGGTCAAATTTTTCAGGGTTGCCATTAGCTTCAAATGGGGTAGCTATGGTGCCAGTAGTGAGCACAGAAGCAATCAATAAGATGGAGAAAATAGTCTAGTAACCAACTCACAGGATCGGGTGCACATCATCAACCCATTATTTCAAGGATTAAGTTACACTACTGTATAGACCTAATCCCAGCCATTCCAATGATATTAATTATAATTCCTAATACTGTTTTATGGTGGAGTTATTGGACAATCAAAAATGCCACCTCGGGGCCCCAGGTGTAACGCCCGTCCAAAAATGGTTTAGTGTCTGTAAGGTGATTACCGGATTGAGAAGAAGCATTACACCCCACAAAATCAGACAGACAGAAGGCATGAGCACGGGCTAAAGATGTCATTAGATTAAGAAGTGTGTAAAATGTGTACGGACCAAGTTTAATCTCAGATAAACTAGATATAATGGTTGTAGGCAAGGAAAGATGAATTTTTAGACCATGCAAAGCCTCGCAGTGGAGTGTGGTGGTCCCACTTACTGCCTGTGTTCCTTCCTACCCCAACCTCCGCAATATATATATATTTTTATTTCTATTAACCTACTACTTGTGCTGGTTTACCCTGCCATGATATGTTCTCTAAATACAAGAGCTGAAATAATATATTTGCTAATAAAGTAATATAGCCTTCCAGAGATTTCCAGGATTATGCCTGCTATTAAATTATGTTGCTGCTGCCAGGATACTTGGCAATGGCCCCTGAAACCTGCATTTCAAAACTCTGATAATTGCTTATCATGAAGGTATTTATGGATGTGATCAAGTCTGGCCCATTAGATACTATGATGGGTGATGCATGATACTTTCTTAATAAATTTATTATGACTAGCAGCCAAGTTACCCAGGAAGCTCTGCAAATCTATTTTGGAGGGAACTTCTTTTGATTTAATAGAAAACAAGCTCTGGCTGATTTTCTCTGGCTCCACAACAATCCACAGCAGGACCCTGACTATAACTTTGATCCTACTTAATGGATCCAATGATTGAGCTTTGTTATTAATTGGATATAAGATACTGTAACAATTTTGGGCCTTCCAACTTTGCTTAACTATCCTAAACTGGGATTTATTATACTGTCTCTTTGAGGCTTGACCCCCAATGAGCTTATACAGCTTCGTGAATTAGTTGTCCAGCTGGGGATCTGTGAGGTTATTAGACACTTCAAGCAGAAGCTTCCCCGAGGTGTTATTATTATGGAGTTACTACAGTGGACCCCGCCTACAGTGTGTACATGAAATGGGTGGATTGCACAGCCCCATAATTAGATTATGGAGCTGGAAGCTGAATGAGATAACTATAACCAGGCCTTGTGTGAGGTGCTGGACCAAATGGGAGAAGATATTTATAATAACTAGTATAATTATCTCTAAATTAAATCTTATGTATTAATATGATTACGCCAATCATCCCGCGCCTGCTGGTAGAGTTTACTCAGCTATAATATCTTCTACTCCTTCTGCCAAGTGTCTGAAATTGAATTTAATTTCTTCTATCCTAAATAGATATGATCAAAGTTATCTGGGATTGGGTTGCTATTTTTATTCTAGAGTTAGCTGGCTTGCTTAACAGTTCTTCTATTCTTCACCTTTACCTAATCATGCCTGTCTTGATGTTGCGGAGCTTATCCTTAATATTCATATTTATCTGATGAGGATATAATACTGGACTTATTTCGCGGTTCTTTTCTAAGATTAGAGACCATAATGGTCCATATGTTGCATAGAGGTTAAGTAGCTGCTGAGTTTCCTCTTCTGTCCATTGTCCTGTCCATTGACAGCGTATATAGGGTGGATCTGGTTGCGCCTGACACTCTGCCAGGATTGCCTGAATATGATTCTCCTTCTTTTACTGCCATTCCTCTGGTGGAGTGTATTTTAGCCTGGCAGTAGCCGCCACTTGCCTTTGTGGACTGTGGAGGTGGGTCTGCTGGTGGAGGGGAGGTATGGTGGAAGAGCTTGAGAGTGACATATTTAAGCTAGACTGGTGCCTGTGAGTTTAGATGTGGCCGGCACCAAGGCTGCTGAACTAACTGGCCTGACTACTAGATATTGGAAAGGAGGCTGCTGAATTAAATGGCTGTGCATCTGCTTTAATACTTGTTACAGGCTTGGTGAATGTTTTTAATAAATATATCTAATTCCAGTCCTCTTGCTTCTGACCTGGCTGCTTTGTACTTGGCTGTTATGAAGTTCCAAGTCTCCTTGCCCTTTCTTCCTGTTGAGATAACCTGGTGTGTTGGGGAACAAGAACAATAGGGGTTGGTAGCCGGGGGGAACTTAAGTTGAGTTGTTATAATTAAAGCCTTGTTAATGGCCCATTACTGGAAGCGTGTTGGGATAAAGACATGAAGAATAAATCTAAACAGAAAATTTTTTTTATAATAGACTGAAGTTGAAGATAATGGAGTAAAGATAAGATATTAATAAATAAGAAATTATTTGTTTACCCCTGACCCAAAACCTAAAATCTTAAGTATGAAATAAATATTTATCCTTGCACCATTCCCCATGGGGATATATAATAGAGGGGTGTGTTGTGGACAGTTAACACTGCACATATAAAAACCTGTAATTGCTAACACAAGCAGGCTTATTTTAAATCTTAATTAATACAGCCTCCTACTATGCGGACCTGTGGTCGCCGGACTGATGTGGAATATAAAGAAGCTATCTGTAAGTGGGTACAGTGATTTTGGGAGAGAAGGCATGCATAATAAGAAGACCCAGATAGCATAGATAGTACTATGTTGCAGCCAGTATCACCACCCAGTTAATTTTGTAATATCTTTCTAGCATGGGATTCTTAATAGTAACTTGATGTAGTGCTCAGCCTAGAGGGTGAATAAAATATATTTAATAACCTGCAGGTTATTCTTGATGCTGCCCCCCTTTCTTAAGATGATATCTTTTAAAGTCACCCCAGGAGTGATTCAGAGCCAGGACTCCCTGTAGTAGCTCTTATATATGAGAGTAATAGTCTTCTACTGCTGTGTTAGGAGCCCCACATCTATTCATGCCCCAACTTTTGTTAATAAACAAACCCTAATTCTCAGTGCCCTAGGATTCTTATTTATTTTATCAGCAGCTTCCCTAGAGGCTTCTCTAGCCCATGAAACCTTATTTAATCTGGCAGACCTAGAGATTGCTTTTATATCAGATGGTTTATGGCCTACTGATGAGCTGGCTGAACACTTAGTGGAGTAACTGCAGGAGCATCATGGCTGTCCTCACACAGGATATATTAATGCATTATCTACTAGTGTTAATACCCTAACTATATTATTTATGAATATGACTGCATGGGAGTGCCCTGATATTCTGGACAATGTTAATATCTTCTAATACCCAACCCCATGGGATATGCTACTCTCTCCTGCCCAGTAATGACAGGTATTTAGTGGGATTAAGAAGAGTTATATATAGAAGGATTAAATCCATCCAGGGCCCCCTGCCACTCCTTATATAGTTAATGCTGGCCAGGGTAATCCTCCTATTCCCACTTACTTGTCCCCCTAGTTTAATATTAATAGTATTGGAGAGTTTGCCTCTAGTCTAGCAGTGGCACAGCAGGGGTTTTAATAAAAGGTAGTCTAATCTCCTGACAGTACTCTGCAAAGTTTGCTCTATTTAGATCCTGTTCCTGTTCAGTAGGATAATGAGCAGACTGGCTATTCTTAATTATCCCATTAGCTAGTCTATTAAGTACCTCACCTTTTCTTTGGACAACTTGCTGGTTTCTGGGATGTTGAGGTATTTCTGTTATTCCTGTGACTTTTTTATCCTAGTTGCTAGCACCCAGTGATTACAGTAGAGGAATTTATGCTCTGAATAAACTAGGTGCTTTTGCCTGTAATTTATTACACATACTTGTCCTCTATTCTCCAGCATCTTCCCTCCAGCGCCGCCCATATTCAGCTTAATGGCACTGTAGCATGGGTTGAGAGACTTCACCACACCATATCAGAGTAGCCACGCGTGCAGGACCTTTATTATCACCTGTAAGCTAATGAACTGGCAGATCTCTGGTTTACTGTGTGAATGGTGGTTAAGCAGGAGGGTCTGTGGCAGTTTGGGGACCTCCAGCTCCTATTAACAGTGAAAAATCTGAAGCTTGCTACCTAGTGGCCCACCTGGTCTGCCATGTAGAATGCATTCTTTACTTATTAGAACCAGGCTGTGGATGGACGCTATCTATAGCAGGACTTTTTTAACATGGCCAAAGAAATTGTGGCACCCTGGAGCTTTCTTGCGCATGAACCAGTCAAGAGGCCAGAACCACCCCTTATTTTTACATGGTGCTGCTGCTGCCTCGACCAGTTCGCGGAGTAGCTCTCCTAGTTTAATGTCAAGCCAACTCATGATGAATTCATAGAGCTTGGTAATGAACCTCCCGAACCTCTGCCCTTGTGGTAATCTTATCAGTATGTGTGATCACCCACCCCTCCCTGTGCCCAGACCCCTGATTTAGACAGGAGTGATTTAGAACCAGAGGAGGAAGCCCAGGATAATGCAGGTGATAAAGATTTAAACTTTTCTAAAGCAGGATCTGACAGTGGGGAGAACACTGGCTAGTCCTCTGCAATGCTTTCTTGTCCACCTGCCCCTTGATATAAAGAGTTTTACCCTCTCTCCTTTTTCTAAGATGCTGGATTTCTAATCCTGGAGCTGCATTGCCAGTCCCTGCTCTAGAAGCATGGGCTTTAATATGTGTAGTTATATAATATGTTAAAGGATGTGCTGGTGGCCAGGAAACAGTCTTCATTTTAAAATACGGGCCTGGATACTCTGGCACTTGATCTAGGTCTAGTTCAGACATGGCAGCATGTGGGGAGCATGATCAGCCATTCTCCCTTAGCCCTTCTCCGCGTGTATATTCACATTAAATGCCGATGCCATATTGCCTTGGGTGGCTGCCGGCAGCGGTCATACGGCATGCATGAGGAGTATTGGGTCAGTGGAGCACTTCTGGTGGCAGTGGATGCGGCTCTTTGGGAGCAATGTATTGTGACTATGCCACTAATTATGTCTTTTACTGCCTTGTTCTTCTTCTGTTACTGGACTGATTAGCTTCTGGACTGGCTCCAGTAAAATATTAACAAGCTCTGTGTGGGGTTTGAGATAATGTATAGCCTGCAGCTATGGTAGATGGTGCACTGGGAGCATACCCAGATGATGATGATATTTCTACAGTGTCTCCTTTAGATGTATGGCGGGTAGGGTAATTATCTGCAGTAGAGCAACAGGTTGTGGTTAGATTGGCAGGTGTAATGGCCTCGGGATGGCTCGGACACTGAGTAGATCTAAGAGAAGATGGGAATATTGGGTACCCTGGCCTGGTATAGCTACGCGTGGATTATGGATGGTAAAGTGGACTGGACCTTGATGACTTTTTAACCCCTGTACTAACCCCATATTGTATTCAACACGCCCAGTGTCCAGTCTGCCTACCTGTTCTGGTACTAGCACGTTGTGCAGACCAAGACTGATTTTCTTTGGTTCCATGATATCTTTTCCCGCATGCAGGATCACCAGGAGGACCTCCCTTGATTGTCCCTGCTTCTGTAACTTCTTATCTACCTCTGCCTTCAGGCCTTCTGAAAGGATATGTTCACCATGCTGGCTGACCTTTATATGTAATAGCCGCTCCAGCCCGACCACCTGGCAGTGGGATGCTGTGGGGAGGTGTCATTAACCCTGCCTGGGTTCGTGCAGGTGTTCTAAGACTGGTACCTCATGCTGGATATGCACTTCATGATAGCATTAAAAATGCGGGTGGCTAGCGTGGAGGTCCTCTTCACGTGGCTCTGGGGATGGGATGGAGATGGGAACCATGGGGACTGGCCTTGGAAGCATTGAGAATTCAAGCTATATTAGATCCTTTACTGGCAGTGCTTCACGGTCATCACGCAAGTGTATGGGGTCCAGTAAGCACGGGCGTGGTGCATGATTATAAAACACATGTTTCTCTGCATGCACTGGATCTTTCTATATCCTAACAAGCAGTTATTCTGGTCCTGGGGAGTAGGGAATAAATTATAAACCTGGGCTAGTGTTTATCCTGGACTTGTTAAGTACCAGCACCACGAGTGGCAGCACGCAGCATGAGTTATTCAGCCGTGGGAGGTTGATCAACTCCTGCTTACCAGGTGGCAACGAGCCTGCTATCCCTGCGGGGTGGATATGGCGCTCGCTCCCATCTCCAGTAACTTAGATGTGTGGCTGGCGGCGGCGGCAGTGGACCCGGCTCGGATCCTGTACACGGCCGCGCTCCTACTTCCCGTGCTTGCCGTCCAGGCCGGGCTAATTCAGAAATACCTGAGTATGATAAAGCCTGAGTAGCAGCAGCTCCGGTCCTTCCTGCATAAGCAACTGATATTCCTATTAGATATTTTCTAATAACCAACTCACAGGATCGGGTGCACATCATCAACCCATTATTTTAAGGATTAAGCTACACTACTGTATAGATCTAATCCCAGCCATTCCAGTGATATTAATTATAATTGCTAATACTATT